>JAWLST010000095.1:0-107257 GCA_037043885.1 Penicillium goetzii | reverse complement strand
CCCCGCCCCCCCCCGCCCCCGCCCCCCCCCCCCCCCCCCCCCCCCCCCCCCCCCCCCCCCCCCCCCCCCCCCCCCCCCCCCCCCCCCCCCCCCCCCCCCAACAAACGCTCCGGGCGTCCACCAATGAGACAAATAATAATAAGAATTTTAGCCGCTTCATCCAATTCAAAGAACCTCGACGTTTTCCCCGTTATAAATAGCGTAGCTGCATATACCTCTGTTAGCCAGGTGAGAATGACTGCCGGCAACAAAGCCAGGCTCGAAACCATTCGAATCAACAATGCTACTATTTTTGAACATTGAATGAGGCCCTTTATTCACGATAATGATCCTTTGAAGAACTTGGTCTATTTTTTTCTAGATGTAAATAGCGTAAGTCTTTATGTTCTTCATTGGCCAGGAGAGTATAAACCTCGTTAGCCAAGCCAGACATCGAAACCATCCGATTTGACAACGCTACATAGGTTCATTATTACAGGAAGCCCTTTGTTAACAACTATTCTCTGACTCGGCTTCACTGGTGGTAGGAATGCTCGTATAGCGAATAGTTTCAAGTTATATAAACCCTCGGTTGCTCTATACTTGTGTATCAAGCATTCAAGTTTCTCACCTATCAATTTTCTCACCAAATCCAAAATGGCAGGACTTCCACCCCCACTTCCTTACGGTAATCATCAAACCCGAGGGAGAAATTTTAAAGAATGGATCAATGATCCAACAGTTGCTGGGTGTATTATTGGGCCTTGCACTCTAACATACGATGAACTCAATGACTGGGCTCCTATCGACGACACCGTTGACGAGCCTGATTCCGATGATGAGGAAGTTCCCGAGATACAGGAACAGCTCCAATTACCAGGCCCTTTGACCATGCATGTGATCACGTTGGAAGAGCCACCGGCGCCGGGTAAAACATCCGATAAAGATGAATGTACCGACTGGCGGTTTTATGTTAAAACTGGCTGTCTCATCATCATGACGATGTTTAGAAAGTCGGGCCCGTATGCTTCAGAAATTGCCCAGGCTCTGTATGAGAATTCATACCCTATCAACACCCTAAAGCGTGTCATTGTGATCAACGTTGGAAACGAAGACACGAAGACATTCATCAAGAATCAAATATACACAGCTGCAAATGGGCTTGCATGGCCAACATCCGGAACTCAAACCTTTGTGTATGGCACTGCAGCATATGAAGGTCTGCTAGGCACAAGGGTTGGCTCAGTCGTGGCATATCTAGTTCTTGGGGCCTTCACGCGAGGAACACACCGAATTTCTCAAATCACGGTCAAAGTCTCAAGCATCGGGGAGTTAAACATGGAATTCAATATTGACAAAATCAAGGCTCCAGCGAAAAAGCGTCGCAGAACAAGCGATAGTGGTGAAGGTGAAGAGAGAAAGAGGAAACGACGTCGGCATATCGATGAGTCTTACGATGGCCCCGCCAAACGTACAAGACGAGCTGTTCGCGCTAAGAGGGCCGGCGCAGCATAGGGTAGAATCACGGGCTAGGGCAAGGGTAATTCACATCTTGGAAGGTGGATAGAAATGCCACAATCGTTTCGAGTAGGGCTAGTGGGCTCCTCGCTGGCCTTGCCTACTTTGCTTCTTATTTTTGCCTCTATTTTTTGCCTCTATTTTTTACTTCCATTTTTGCTTCTATTTGTTGCTTGTTTTTCTCCTACCAAGTCTCAATATGATATATTCTTTTGAACTCACTTAGAAGACAGCCAAACTTCATTGACACTAGAGTACCTCCAATTTGGTAGAATAATACTACTTGCGCGATAAAATTTAGGGATTGCAGGGTTGATCGTCGATCGAAGACTGCGATTTTCCTCCGTTAGGCCCCATTCGCTAATTGACGATTTCCAGATATCAGCCGTAGACCGTGGCTTGCGAGATACTCGGTCAGGCTCTGGCTAAACGTGGGTGATCGTGCTTCGATTCAGACGGTGGACGCCGGAAGCCCAAGACTCTAGTTGCAAATTAGTATGAGAAGAGGTATGAAGGTTCATTTTAAAGATTACTTGTCTGTTTTCTTTCAGAAAATTCAGTATTATCTTTTCATGTACTGTCAGAACACACGAGCCTATCCATGAGATCTAGTCTGCAAAGAGGATTGTAAAGAGCACTTTCGCACTATCCTTAGCCATCGCAGCTTCACGTTCTTGACATATAGCACCTCAGGGAGTAAACAGCATCAAGATCCTTCGCGGCCCTCATATTTCTCAACGTGAGATTTTTCGAAGTCTGGCAGTGCCCACCTCTCCATCCACTCGCAATGAAGTATTTCTCGGGCAGTGTACCTCTTCTCCGGTTCAAAGGACAGCATCGATCTCAACATGTTCATAATGGCAGCTTTTTCTTCTACATCAAAAATTGGTATTCCAGCCTTTTGCCGTGGTAGTTGAATGTGTTTCTCGAAGCGATCCTCCCAAGACCTCACATTCCGGCCTTGACTTGGATTGCCTCTTTCATCAAAATACTTATGTCTCGCCTTCCATTTCTCCCACCATCGTGGTGGTAAGTTCCCTATGGTGTCAACCTGCTCGGCTGTAATGTCGTCTGGCGTGGCAAGAATGTCCTCGAATAAGGGGCGTTGGCCAAGTATTATTCATATAGAACAGGCATGACTCCAGATATCAGCTGAGAAAGAAAGGTTCCTGTCTGGCTCAAATCGGGCTTCCGGTGGCACAAAGGATAGAGGAGCCTGTGAGGCACACGGTACTCGATTGAAGGTCTGTATGCTTCACCAAAATCACCGAGCAAGACTTTTGAGTCCAGGGGGGAGAATTCTTCTGAAGGTTTTCCAAGCCAAATTGGGAGAACAGCGTGAGAGGGAATGCCAGGCTCAAGAGGTTGACTGTCAAGACGAACAACTGGCTCTGAGACGGGCGACCCGTATTTTTCGTATAGCTGCTTGATTGAGAGCTGATCAAACTCGGCTGGGAGACGCAGAAGAATATTGCCAACGTGAATGTCTGATATAGGGATGGCATTAGCGTTTAATTCTCAAGCACAAAGTCTGGATACTGACCTGCATGTACAACCCCTTTGGCGTGGATGTACTCAACGGCTTGGACAAGCTGCAGAATAAGTGACCGAGTTGTACTGGCTTGAAAAATGCGTTTGTCGATGCATCCTTCGCTCCAGAGATACTACACATTGCGAGGGTTGTCACATAGCAGGGGTGAATGCCGTTAGGGCCATGTAGAACGAGTCTATCTTTCACGGAGGGTACCATTGCCTTTCCACGGAGAGCAAGTGGAGAAGAGTGGTTGAGATAGTCCAGGACGTCAACCTCTCGAGTGTTTGAATGTGCGATTCCAACTTTGACTGCCACGTATGTATTAGAAAGGTTGTCTCGGCAGAGCCAGGTAGTGGAATGTGCTCCATAGCCTAGCTTATGGGCTATTAGGTATCGAGATTGAAGAACGTCTCCTATCATTAAGGGGTGATATCCCCCAGATTGGTACTTTTCGAGTCTCTCAACCTCTTCTATCGGTGCGTATTTGAAAGGAAGTGGATAAGAGCCAGCGCTGGTTGAGAAGTTCTTGAAAGCAATAGTCGGGCTGCACGCCAGTCCGCCAACATAGGTTCTCAAAGAATGAGAACGGTGACACGACAGGGACAGTTGTTGATGGAGATAAGCCTGGTATATAGTACTTTGCTGACGAGGCCAGTGTGAAAGTTGCGACCAGCTCGCGAAGGTCATCACTGGAAGATAGAAGTTCAGTGAAAGGTTAAGCGCTAAAGATCACGACAAATATCCTCTGTTCAAGTGATGTGTGTGGGCGCCCGCACGTGACACCTACGTGATATCCCCCCTTTATAGTCACTTAGGAATAGTTCTATCTTAGGAGAATCTCAAGAGCTTATGACTAGATCACACATTAATGGTAGCAAACCTACCCGCGAAAATTTTCGCTACTATGATTTAGGCCCTTTTCTGAGGTTCGCCTAGAAAGCTCTTTATCCTATCTTTTCTCCTTCTTGCGTGACTCGCGCGACTTATATACGCTTATCGCTTGGATCCCGTAGGTGACCCTATACTCACCCTACGTCGAATCCCGTTAGCGTGCGACTAGTCGTATTATTTCTTATTTATCTATTATCCCTTACCTAGAGTACCCGCTCTATTACTATCGTTAACGGTTCCGGGCTATAAGGACTATATTACTACTATCTACCGTCTTAAGTTCTACGTACGTCTACGTCGAGCGTATCGTCCGCGAGAAGACTAACGGCTAATCTATCTCTACGGGTCGTGCCTTATATCCTTAATTCGTGTATAACCCGATAACTCTCTTCTCGATCTATATAACCCGATAACTCTCTTCTTAATCTATATATGGTTTATTATTACGTGTAAGTTATATATATCCTATTTAGAAGGCGCGTGAATACCGGCTCCTTCCTACCTACTCGGTACCTAGCTTACTACCTTTCTTGCTAGGAATCCGGCTCCTATATATATAGATTCTAACGTTATCTACTTTATTAAATCTAACTTTATACCTATTCCCGAGCGTAAGGATACCGGACGATCTTAGTATATAGCTCCCCTCAATCTACTATACCCCTTAGAGTAGATCGTAGATATTATAACCCTTCGCGCCGCGTTTAAGACCTTCGTAAAAATTAATATAGATACTATTACTTGTACTCTAGCTAAGATTCCTACGAGTACTTACGAGCTTCCTATAAGTACTATTACTCCTATAACTCTCCTACTTCTTATAGTAGCTAACGAGCCTATTATACCCTAGCTATAGTATTAGATTAGCTATAATATAATCGCTACGTCCCTTATACTATAACCTTAAAGTATTCCTATAATAGACCCTTCTCCCCTTAACTAGTAGGCCCTATAGGGCGATATCCCTTTAGCTTTAGGACCTTCTTAAGCGCCGTAGGAATCCTCTTAGCGCTCGGCTAACTATATATATAAGACGCTATACTAGGCGGATAATAGACGTTAGCCTTAGCGCCTAGTATTACTAGTCTATAATACCTCTATATATAGTATACCCTACCTAGTTTCTCTATATCCTTTACCTCTACTAGGGTATATAATATAACCCCTCTACATTTACCCTAGCTATCTGCTATATCCGCCCTAGCTATATACCTAATCCTCCTAGTCCTAAATACTATTACCTTAACTACTCGTCTACGCGGTGCTCTAGGCCTCTACTGTTCCTTAGGCCTCTATTATTCCTTAGGCCCCTATAAATAGCTCCGAAATCGACTAAATACGTCGCTAGATAGACTAGATATAGTAGGAACTCGAGACTCTTTAGGCCTAGGCTATATAATCCTAGTCTATAACTATACTACGTATCTCTACTAAAGTGCTAGCTCCTATACCCGCGCGTACCTCTTACTATCTAACTCGATAGGATCTATATTAGGACTTATCCTTATTACCTAGCGATAGCGATAATAACTAGTATTATCGCTATAATTATTATATACGACGTACTAGTAATTAGGATCGGTATAGCTATATATATACTTAATCGCGCTTACGTTCTTATAATAGATTCCGTAACTATAATATTAGCTACTTTAAATCTAATAACTTACTACTATTTCTAGAGATTCGTGATAAGCTACGGATTTACTATAATATTTATAGCTTTATTCGCGTAGTACGCCTCGCGGAGGATAATATTAATCCTTCCTCTATACGTCGACGCTTTTTATAATATCTTCTTAGAAAAGCCGCTACCTAGTTCGAGTAAACTATATTAGACGCAGAATATACGTTATTCTATAATACTTCTATAATAGATATATAGTATAATATACTTAAAGAGCGTTTTAGTATACCTATTACCTAAGCTTATAGCGTCTATAATAGGGTTTCGTATACCCTATATAATATCTATAATAGATATAATCCGGATAACTTTTTATAGAAAATTATAGTCTATAGATAGGAGATATATAAGGCGATAACTAAATACGCCTAGGCGTAGGCTACGTATAATAAGCTCGCGCTATTATTATAAATTACCTTAACCCCTTTATTAGATACTATTACTATTACTAACTTTATACGATAGGTAAACGCGTAGAAGAATTAATAGTTCGTGACTTACTAGAACGATCGTGATATAAGTAAGACCTCTTCCTAGGGATTTAGTAGCGGTAGAGAAGGTTATAAGGAACGTAATAATATATATTGATTAAACTATTCCTAGGATAACCGAAAACCTCTTTAAGACTTAGATAATAATAGGAATAGGACTACATAAGGCGATTACTATCGCTCTTATTATAATTATAATCGCGACGCCCGTAATACTTATAATAATACTCGCGAGAAACGCGATCGCTAGGACTATATAGATCCTTTATAACGTAATGACTAAGGCCTAAAGAATAAGGACGCCTCTACTAAAGAACGATCTAACTAAGTATACGCCTTTTACGCGTAAGAGAGCGGATTAGAGGATATAGACGACGATCCTAAAGATTACGATAATACCGAAGACGATTAGGATTCCGACTCTAGGGAATTAAATACCTCTATATATACTATATAGGTCGTTTACTTAAGCGCTACTACTACTATAGGTATAGGTCGTAATTATAAGCTATAAAATATAGTAACCCTCTCGGTATATTTAGACCTTAACTATAATCCGATTTCCGTAGTTTACGATACTAGCTATAGTATAACCCTTATAGACTATAAGATTATCGCGGCCGAGATCTCGAATCCTATAATTAAGACTCTTCCCGCCGCGATTATAGTTAAGGGTATCGGTTCCTACTAATACGCTATTTCTAAGTATATTATTATAGAATACTATATAGATAGTATAGCGGATAGCCGCCTAGTTACTATATATTTCTAACGTAAGATATATATAGTCGATAACCTTACTCCTAGTATTCTTCTCGGTATAGATATTATATCTCTAGAACGTATTAGTCTTAATATAGTTTACCTATATCTCGTATTCTATTCCTATAATAATATAGTAGTTAGCGTTATATTAACCGTACTAGATAAACCGCGGGCCCCCTATATATATACTAAATAACGAATAGTAGTCCTAGTATACTCTATATCTATAATCCTAGTAGATATCTTAACCTAGGATAGTACGACTTCCCTATCTTTATATAGTCTTATATTTATCCTATAGTATAATAATATAATACGCTAGCTAGAGAATATAGGTAGCTTTTACGCTTAGATACTAGACCCCGCGGATACTATAGTTATAGTATATAATAATTCCGATACTAATCTTATACTAGCCTAGTATACTTATCTTAGCTTCGTCGAGCCCTATAATAAGCGCGATATCTATTATATTTATATACTAATAGATAACGCGCTCGTACGATATAAGGATTAGCTCCTAGAAGTAGAATATATACCCCGCGATCTACCTATAGTTACTATAGATATCGCTATAAGTAATCCTACCCTCCGCTAGGATATCGACCTCTCTAAATACTCTAAGTAGAACAATATTACGATTTACGCTAAATATAAAACGGATTATATAGTGATTATAGCTATCCTTAAGCGATATATAGCGGTCTTTAAGGATAAACTAGGACTTATAGCTATACCTAATAATTAGCTTATATATATATTACTAAAGGAAGGCTAGTAGGAATAGCGCCCTCCTATAAAACTATACCTACTTTCCGCTAAAGATCGTAAGTAGATAGATATCGTCTTTAATAAACTATATAAGTAAGGTCGTATATAATAGAGCGATTATATATTATAATTTAGGTTTCCGGTCTTTATAGTTTAGCGTACGCTATAATTAGGCGAGCGTAAGCCTTATATTATAGTCGATTTCCGCGGCCTAAATAAGATCTTACTATAGGACTTATATCTACTTCCTCGGTAGGAGAATATTATAAACTTTACGCGCGGCGCTAGCTACTTATTTATCTTCGACGCTTACTAGTTTTTTTACTAGTTTAGTATATACCCGGATAATTAGTAGAAGCTAGCCGTAAATTCCTACTATAGCTAGGAATTTTTTACGGTTACTCCTATAAGATACTATAATAGTCCTCTATATACTTAACGTTACGCTAATATCTTTATTTACCCCCTACGTAAGTTTATCTATATTTATATAGATAACTTTATTCTTTACGCGGTAGGCGTAGATTAGTACTTATACTACCTTAACTACTTCCTTACTATAATAGTAAACGCGAACGTAATAATTAACCTAGTTAAATCCTTTATAGGTTTCCTAGGTATCTATATATTAGGTTACTTTATTAACGGTTTAGGCCTAGCCTCCTTAGAAGAATATATATAGGCTATATATAATATCTAGAAGCCTATATTACTTATAGATTTAGAGCACTTCTTAGGCGTTACGGGTTATTTACGTAATAAGATCCTACGTTACGCCGAGGTCGCTACTCTACTCTAAGTATATAAGACCGTAATACTTAAAGGTATATCTATATTAGGCTAATAATATAAGAACTTTATATACTAATAGGCCTTTACCCTTACTAACGACGAATATACTATATTTATCGTCCTTAAGGATCTTATCTATTAGTAGGAAGCTATTACCTATATAAAACCTATATATACTCTATACGTCGATCTTAATACCTCTACGCGCGTATTTAGTATTATAGTTTACTACTTATAGGGCGATAACTAGCTAGGGAATATATCTCCTCTATATATATATATCTAGCCTATTATATATCTAAGTAAGCTAACTTCCCTAGCTAAGTTATATTACTATTCCTTAGAATAGGAAGTTATATATTTTATATAGATAGTCTATAAGATACGCTATCTTATCGAGAACACTAAGAAGCCTATCGTTATATATACTAATTACGCGTCGATCCGCGGAATTACTAGTTATATATACCTTAGCTTATTAGCGACTAATAAACTAAACTACTACTTAATATATACCTTCTAGTATCTAAGCTAGTTCGAATTCGATATCTAGTATTATCTAGGTAAATTAAATATAGTTACTAATAGTCTTTCTAGGTTACCCTCCTCCTAGGCTATCGACTATAATTCTAATATTCTAGATAAGATAGCTAACGCGTAGTATTCTATATACTTCCTTAAAATTAACTTAGACTACGTAGATGCTCTTTATTAAGGTTATATAGTCGATCTAGTTATAGTATAGATTTAGAAAAATACCGCGGACTATATATATACGACTTAGTTTATATATCGAGATAATCTCCTATAGTTTATCGATCCTATAACTCGCGCGGAGCGTCTATATATTCTACGTATAATAGTTCGTGATATTTTAGAAGAGTATTACGACTTCTAGAGTTACCTTAGCTTTTACTAAGCGTATTACTAGATCGTTATATACTTCTATATTCAAGGCCTATAGAAAACCCTCTATAACTATATTATATATTACTTAACCTATTTAATATATTAAACTATACGATACGCTCTATATAGCGAGATATATATACTACGATCCGAGCTAGTTCTCTTCTATACGATTACTATAGACTTTATTATTACTCTACCCCGGACGCCTATAGGTAATACTATATATCTTATACTAACCTATAAGTTTTCTAAAAAACTTAGGTATCTTACTAGTCTAGCCGACGGTATAGCTAAATACTAGGCTAATTATATTTTAATCTTTATTTATACTACTAGCTAGGGATTACTACGCGAGATTATATATAACTAGGACCTAAGGTTTACTAAGTATATCTACTAACGCCTATAGAAACGACTAGCGACGAAACTTTATATAGGTATTACGTAGTACGCGTAGATAGATAGCTAGAGCGAGCGTTTAAACTAGGAGATCGAAATCGCGATCCGCTTCGCTATAGATAACCCCTATTACGATATATAGGAAGACGCGCTTCTATTTATTATATAGACTTATAATACCTTAATCTCGCGATCTACTAATAAGTCCCTAGATAAGATCGTATTCGGATTTTAGCTATTCGCTATTATCCCTTAGGCGATCTCTAATCTCCTAGAGGAACGTATTATTACTAGGCTAGACGCCTATAATATATTAGTATACGCTAAACTTATAATAGCTAAGCGTTACGATTAAAGCTATAAATCTTTTTATCCGGCTATAGGAGACTTAGTCTATATATAGCTCTATAAGGGATACTAGGTAACTTCTAAGATCTACTATAAGTTTAGTATATAGCGGATAGATCCTTTTAAGGTTATTAAGGCCTACCCGAACGTGTATTATTTAGCCCTTCCTCTATAGTAGAAGATTTATCTAGTAATCTCGGTTAAGTACCTTAAACCCTATCCTAACGGAGAGGATATATAGGGATAGGATACTCTATATAAGCTCCCTAAACCTATAGACTCTATAGATTTATAGTTTACCTTTAATAAGATCGTTATAAAGTAGATAATATATAAAGGTTAACGGACTCGATATCTCCTATATTATTATAGGATAGGCCTAGCGTAGGATAAGTAGTATCCTAGACTTACTATACTCGCTTATCGACTAGACTTACTTAAAGCCTTCTAGGTAGATAGTAAGTAGATCTCCTATTTTTTTATCCTTCGCCTATATTCTTTATCTATACCTCTTATATATCTCCTACTCTTATCTTCCTTTTCTTCCCTTTCTTTCTTTATTTCTTTATATCTTCTAGTAACTATCTAAGAATCTACTAAGGCTATCCTTACCTTATCTTTCTCGTTCCTCTTATATATTACGTTTACGATCTTACTTATTTCCTCTTCTCTTACCTTACTTATATCTTTTACCTATACCTTACTTATAATCTTCCTCTTCCTCTTATATTCCTCCTATATTATAACCCTATATATCTATCTTCTCTTATACTTAGATACTATAACTAAGCTCTAACTAAACCTAGATAACTTAGACGTATCTATTATAGCTACTTTATAGGAATTATCTATTAAATATACTAAATAGATTAATACCCTAATCTACGATAAATCTACTACTATATATACTATAACTAGTCTACCTAGTACTATTATAGATATACTATTATCTATAACTACTATCCTAGATAACTACTTAGTTTTTACTTTACGAATAATTATACCTAGCGACGACTATTCGAAGTAGATATATAACTTTAAGAAGCGTAACGGCTTCTTACGTGGTTCCTACGTTCCTATCGGTAGAGACGTTATTACTAAGGCTTTTAGTATATATTAGATTATACTTATCTCTAGTTATATCTTATTAATAGGTAATACTCTTATTTATAAGTTCCTATAGATTTTACGCGTTAAGCGCCTTAGGTTAGGTATCCCTATTTTTAGTATTAGTAACGTTATAATTCCTCTAGGGTAGGAGCTAGATCGTAACTATAATCTTATTATAACTCCGAGATACTTAAACGCCCCTTATATAGATCCTACTAATAAGCGTATATCTCGTTTCTTCGCTAAAGCTACGGAGTACTATATATATATTTATATAGATTATAATAACCTAATACGTAAGGTTATTATTTCAGGTTTACTTAATAGGACTACGCTAACCTAGTAGATATATCTCTATAATATCCCTAGTTTCTATATCTAAGTAATATCTCCTAGCTTACTTATAAGACTTAGCGGCGACTACTATAGATTATAAATCTAGTAGTTACCGGATAGTATTTATATATAGGTTACTTATCTCGGATAGGCGCCGCGGAACCCTCTTATACCTCGCGATATATTATAGCATAAATTCGACCTATCTCTAAATAAATTATTTCTAAGTAGGTAGAAGCGCCCCTATAATACTATTATAGGACCTAGTAATACCTCTAGTTTATTTATACTACCTAATAATAATAGTTCTAAATATCCTTCTAGCGATCCTACGCGTTTTAATAATAATAGCCTTAGTCTTAAAAAATTATATAATATCCTTATTTATAGCTAGCTCGATACCTACATCCTACTATAATCTACCTAATAGATACCCCCTATAGATACTATCTAGTTAGCCCTTATACGCGAGGCCTTAGTTACTATTCTACCTATAATTATATTAACTCTATAGAAGGTCCTTCTCCTTATAGGTTAAATTAATAATTACCTATATAATAAAGGATAGTCTTAGGAAGACGCCGCGTAATATATTATAGGCGATAATAAATTAACCCTATACGCGAAACGCTTTTAGGACGCTACTAGGGAGTACGTCTAGAATATCTATAATAATCTAATTACTTCCCGCGTTTAATAGTACGCTATAGCGCTCGTAGACTATATCCTAGTCTAGGCCTAGTTTCCGCTTATCGCGGTTAGTCTATCCGTCTATATTCCCTCTATTACCGACCTACTCTCCTTCCTAGTAATAAACCCCCGGAACTTCGCGGCCTCGCTTATCTATAACGTAGTTAAGGATACTATAGTAACTTAGTCCGACCCTAAGGTAGGCGACGACGACGACTATAACTACGAATATATATAACGTAGTCCTTCTTGCGCTTTCCGACGTCCTTCTTACGCTCTCTTATATTTTTTCTACGTCTTTTCTAGGAAGTTTTTAGTTCTTTTCTAGGACGTTTTTAACCTTATTCTAGAGGGTTTTAGGTTTTTTCTAGCGAGTTTTTGAATTTTTAAGCTTCTCCCGTTTATTATACTTCGATAGCGAGGTCGCTGTCTTTTTTTGTTGGGGGCATTAATGTGTATAGGCGCCCGTACGTAACACCCACGTGATATCCCCCCTTTATAGTTACTTAGGAATAGTTCTATCTTAGGAGAATCTTAAGAGCTTATGACTAGATCATACATCAAATATCCTCTGTTCAAGAATGATCTCTTAAAGCAAACGGCTTGTTATGTAGTCGTATTTCCAAGTTCTTTGACTCATGCGTTGGTTAATAGGTGAGTAGATGTTTAGAGCGACTCGTAGATAGCACTGGATCAAGGGGTTCACGGGTGGTAGGTACACGCAGTATTTTGCGGCTGCTGCCTTCTCGCGCCTGTGAATAGAATAGACGTCAGCATATACCCGAGAAGTCAAATTTCTGCAATCAACATCAAATATGTCTTGCTTATTATGTTGTCTTGACTCATATATATATCGTTTATTTTTTGAAAACCCCAAACAGAACCCTCCGTGATTGAAATGTGTAGTTTGTTCTTGGCTGCAGCCACATCTTACCAGAGCATAAGCGTAGCCCAAACAAGGCCGATGTAGCGCAGGTAATCGTGGGGGCCGAAACACGAGTTTATCTCTACTTAACCAGGACCTACCCCAGCTTTCAGCTTCAATCAGAGATTTAGAAATACTATCGCTACTTCGTCCGTCACCCACAACACCATGGGCCAACAAGCGTCCGTTCCTAGACCGGGCGCAGAAATTCAAGTCATTGGCGCCGGTCTTCCACGAACTGGAACCTCATCATTCAGCGCCGCTCTTGAAATTCTTCTAGACGGACCTACATACCATGGCGGCACTCAGATCTCACGAGGCGCACCTATCGAGGTTCAATCATGGATCAAGGCTTTGAAATTCTGGGCTAAGGGAGACTCGTCCAGTCGGATCGAGATGCAGAAAATCGTGCGCCAGCGATTAGACGGCTACACAGCCGTCACGGATGCACCATGCTCACAACTTGTCCCGGAACTTCTGGAAATATATCCCAATGCGAAAGTTATTTGTACCGCACGCGATCCTATCGCGTGGGAAAAGAGCATGATTCAAGTACAAGGCTTGGCAATGGCTTGGTTTCTTCGTGCTGTCCTGCTGCCGCTGCCGGGAATGAGGCACTTTGTGGATTATCCCCTCGTCTGGCACTGCGTCACATTTAGCGTGGTTTCAATTAGTGTAATATATCATCCAATAGATTAGCAGAAGAAGATACTCGATATGCTATTGGATATAGGGGCTCCACTACCTGCTGAATCATCGACGCGTGCTATTCTACACGCGTGGCCCCCTATCTAATCCACCATACCATCCGCCATACTACCTACCATACTACCTACCATACTACCTACCATACTACCTACCATACCATCCGCCATACCATCCGCCATACCATCCGCCATACCATCCGCCATACCATCCGCCATACCATCCGCCATACCATCCGCCATACCATCCGCCATACCATCCGCCATACCATCTGGCCTACCATAGCTAAACCGAAATCATCCACTACGCCTACACAGAAGCGTAAGCTTGACGATATCATCGCCGATTTACCCACCAAAGAGGATCTATCTCAGCGGCTGAAGCCCTTAATCCCTACCTCCACACCTCCACGGCTACACCTACCTAGTAGCCTAGACCTAGATAGCCCATATGCGATCTTCACCCTTTTCATCAGTAAGGATATCTTCGAATGCATTAGCTAATCCACCAACGAATATGCCCAGCGAAAGCTAGCAGGAGATGATGATAATAATAATAATAATAATGATAATAATGATAATACTACTATTAGGCGTAGGTGGAAGGATACTACCACTGCAGAGATCAAGATCTTCTTTAGTATTCTTATCTATATAGGTATTTATCGAGCACCACGTGTTAATAGCTATTAGCGGCAGAATAGGCAAAAGGCATCTTTATATCCTCTTCCGCTTTATATAGGCCTAAAGCGCTTTAAGCAGATTAAGCGCTATCTACATATATCTCCACTAGGGCAGAGGAATACTACTACTAAGCAGTAGTGGTATAAACTAGAGCCATTAGCCTCATCATTCGATAAGGCAGCCCAGAAGCATTATACACCAGGATCCAATATCGCGATTAATAAGACTATAGTTCGATGCTTTAGGCGCACAAAGCATACTGTCAAGATACCTAATAAGCCAATTCAGCAAGGGTATAAGATCTTTGTTCTCGCAGAGTATAGCTACATATAGACCTTTTCATGGACTAGCCGTCAATAGGGGATCATAGAGCTATTTAAATACCCTAGCCTTAGCCCGACAGCATCGATAGTGCTGGCTATGATTAAGAAGCTTCCTGGGCTAGCCAATACGATAGGCAATATGCCTACCAATACGATAGCCGATATACCTACCAATACGATAGCCGATATACCTACTAATGCGATGGCCGATATGCCTACCAATGCGATGGGCACCATACCGATAGCCACCATGCCCACCATCATACCCACCACCATAGTGGCTGCCAATACGATGCCTGCCAATACGATAGGCACTATGCCGATAGCCACCATACCTACCATCATGCCTACCACTATAGTGGCTGCCAATACGATACCTACCAATGCGATGGGCACTATACCGATAGCCACCATACCCACTACCATAATACCCACTACCATAATGCCTGCCAATACACCCTATACCGTCTTCATGGATAATTACTTTACCTCGGTTGCCCTTTTCAAAGAGCTACGCGATATCCGCTGTGGGGCATATAGTACTACACGCCCTCGAAATAGCATACCTCAACCGCTTACTAAGCTAAAGGATCATATCAAAACGATACCATAGGGTCGTTTATATACAGCTAAAGCTCAGGGGGTTTTATGTCTCGCCTAGCAGGATAATAATATAGTATTACTACTATCAACTATCCATTCGCCAGAGGGATATACTACTACTAAGCGAAAGCGGCCATCAGCAACCTCTACGAATGCTACTATTACGCGTGCCCCTTTTAGTGATAATATCACTAAGGATCTTAAGATCCCTACTACTATTAATAATTATAATCACTATATAGGTGCTGTGGATATTGCAAACCAGTATAGGGCATCTTATAAGATTTATCGAAAGACCCAGCGTAGTTGGTTTCCGCTATTCTTTTTCTTCATCGAGGCTACAATCATTAATGCTTATCGCATTCAATATACCCACAAGAAGCAGCAGGGGGCTAGGCTACCTACCCATCGTGGTTTTCGGGAAAAGCTCTATAAGGAACTCTTTACCTTCGCAGCTATACCAAAGCAGCAACCAGGGCAAAACCATCAGCGAATTAAGCTAGGCCAGCAAGCATGTGTAAGATACCAGGTAATACGAAAGCAAAAGAATGGTGAATCGAAGATGAAGCGAGCTGGTAGAACAAGATCTGGTTGTTTAGAATGTGGCAATGTAGCTCTATGTGTGAAAGGTCGATGTTGGGATGAATGGCATGATGGAGGAACTAGCTAGCTAGATCGAATTAGGCCTAAAATACTATATAATACCATATAACACCTAGTTACGGTAATTGCGCGCGATTAGCCAATTATTACGCGTTGTGGATTAGGCTAGTGTATACGCTAAAAAATCACGCTAAATGTGACGCAGTGCCAGACGAGGGGATACCGATCAGCTTGCTATACAGTGGGAGCGGCTGTATGGAGTTGAGGCTGGTAGTCATGGTCGCGATACATATGCCAGGCACATTGCTTGGCTCAAGGAGACCGTGCCGGAGGATCGTCTTGTGTTTTTCGAAGTGAAGGATGGCTGGGAGCCGCTGTGCAAGGTGCTTGGAAAGAAGGTCCCGGAGAGTATTCCGTTCCCTCGTATCAACGATTCAGAAGCAATTGAGCGTACAGCTCAATATCATATCAAACGGGGTTTGATGCGATGGGGAGCGATTCTGGCCGCGATGTCTGTCGCTGTTGGGTTCTATGTGATTAGCTAGGTTGTAATATAAGTTTCTGTTCCATCGATCTTCAGGGCTTTGTCGTGGACATAATGTTTAGCTAGCGGTCCTAGTAGTAGTTGTGTTTTGGATTTCATTAAGCTTCCTCCGTGGTCGAGACCCCGCAATATGTAGATGATAACCAGGCTACCAACACAGATCTGACCATCTCCTGCGGCTAACCGTTACAGCTGCCAGGCACGACCTCAAGATATCTTTGCTAACCAATGACATGGGAGTACTGGATGAGCGGAGACTTCCGGTTCGGGCTGTAAAGGTTGTTAAATGGCACCCGCGGCCCCATACATAAATTCCGGTGCAAACAAGCTAAACTTGCTTTTCCTCCGCTCCCCGATCACCTTTGGTCTCAGACACCTGCTTCCCAACACCTTCGACTCGGTTCAAGGTATTGATCCCTAGCTCGCCTAACTTGACACCAAGGGGATTGATCGATTTCACCCACTCGCGCCACCATGGCTGGCCAGGCGGCTCCGATGGAGGAGATCATCTGGAGATCTCCCCAGCACGTGCAGATGATGGGGGGTTACCTACACTCCAACAACAGTATGTCTGCTGCTCCTGACCTAAAGCTAGCTTTCTAACCATGATTGACTCTGCTTAGTTCTCTTCTACTTCGCCGAGTCCACGTTCTTTGATCCCCAATCCAACAATGGTATCCTTGCGACTCAAGCTACCTACAACGAGTCCCTCCGGCATGTCGTTGAAACGCGTGCGACATTTGAGGGGAAACTGAAGCAGATGCAAGGCCTGGAGTTCATCGTCTCATTCGACCCTCTCGAGGCTGCGGCGCAGTCTAATCCCAATCGCTTCGACTTCGAGCCAAATAACGTATGGGTGATTCGCAAGCAGGAACGGCGGAAGCGGAGTGGGATGGAGGATGAGGTGACGGTGATCTCGACTTATTTCGTGGTCGGCGATACTATCTACATGGCACCATCGGTTGCCAGCGTGGTCGGAAACCGAATCGTAAGCTTCTATTCTTTGTGGTCTGGTACTGGTCTTGCGCCGCGCTCGAGCACTGAATATTAATTCGTCTTCCGTTTCCAGTTGACCGCCGTCACGTCTCTTTCGCGACTCTTGAAAACAGCCTCAACCCTCCCGATATTCACCCCATCCACAGGCCACACATATCTACCACCTACAGCCCGCACCACAGAACCCGGTCAGCAGGCATCCCAGCAGAGCAAGGAAAACACTCCCATGCCCGATGCCACCCAGTCCTCCGCTGCCGAATCACAATCAACAGGCAAGGCCGGTCTCGGCGTCTCGACGACTAGCTCCACCGTCAAAGACACGCGAAACTTGGCCGAGGCGTTCCACCTCTTCACCAAATACGGCGATGAATTCATGGACGAGCATCCCTTGACTGGAGAGCCTGGTTCTTTCATTTTGTCGCGGGTTGGCGAGAGCGATCGTGCAGCTGGTGCCGCAGCGAAAACCGCTTCCAAGGCCACTCTGGGCACGGCAATGAACACGCCCTCTGGGCTGCGAGGGCGATCGGCTACCCCACAAGTTCGAATTGACACCCCTGGAAAAGCGTCGGAAAAGAGTACCTCCCCGCCCAGCTCGGGCGAGAATAAAGGGAAGAAGAAGAAGAACCGGATTGCGAGCTGATTTGCATACTCAATGATACCCGTGCTGTGTCAAGACGGAGCACAAGCACATTTTCTATATGGCGTCTGGATGGTATGAACTAATAGAATTTACGAAATCAAGACACTACTTATTCCCATCCAGCTATAATTCTTGGACATGTACTGATTGTGTCATTGTCGGCCTATCAATCGTGGTGAAGTACGGAGTAGATAACCGCTAGATGTACCTACGTACAATGGCAGTTCAAAAGTCTAAATATAGAGACCAGAGAAACGGTCCAACCAGATATGCTTCCGTTCCATTTTTTAGAAAGGTCTTTCTGAATGTACTTTAAATCGTCCTTCTCGATGGCTCGGATATCATCTCATGGTCTATTGTTCAACTCTTGACAGACAAGATGATTTTGGAAATTTATGGAACCCCACTTTACAAGTAGATCTAATTCAAAAATGTTGTAGATCAAGGAACGAGCCCATTCAGCTCCCTGGCCCCAGTGCCATGATTGATTGACTCACAGCCCCTGGAAACCAGCAAACAAAGCAAAGCGCCTCCGTTGGAACCAACCACGGGTTAGCAAGAGCCTACGTGCCAACGTGGTCGTCACTGCATCGCTTTATCTTATCGGAGTGGGTCCGCATCCCAGGATTGCCCTCCGCGGTCTCCAACGACTCTTTCCTTGCCACATCATAGCACTACAACCCCTCTTCTTTTTGCTTTTCGCAGGCAGAACTACCATCTGTATACATACCTACAGCTTCACACATATTTACATCTTGAATATCATCCATCATGGCTGAGAATAAGCCCGCTGTCATTTGTGTCTTGTGAGTCATACCTTCCGCCACCCCGCTTGTCTTTGCTTTGGTGAGAGGGTTGTATACCTCCTGTTTATGAACACTGAGCTAACTAATCCCTCTTCACGGGGTTATACAGCTGCGGCTCCACAGCAGGCAAAGACCCAGTCCACCTCGAAGCAGCCCGAGCCCTAGCCTACGAGTTCCACAAGCATAATGTCCAACTCGTCTACGGCGGCGGCACTACAGGACTAATGGGCGAGATCGCAAAGACTCTCGTCTCTCTCTCCGGCCCCAAGGCCGTCCACGGCGTCATCCCGCGAGCTCTAGTCAAAGTATCAGCCAAGGGCGTCGAGAACGGCACGTCCACCGCCGAAGAGAAGGGCGGCAAGGCCGCGGAGCGAGTTCTCCCGGAGTCGGAGGCCGTGGAGGGAGAAGAGATCCCCGAGTCTGAATACGGTATTACGACGATCGTTCATGACATGCACACGCGTAAGCGGCTGATGGCTACAATGGTGCTTGAGGGCGGACCCGGGTCTGGGTTTGTTTCTTTGGCGGGTGGGTTTGGTACGATTGAGGAGGTTATGGAGATGACGACCTGGAACCAGTTGGGCATTCACCGTGTTGGTGTGGTGTTGTTGAATATTAATGGGTACTGGGATGGCGTGCTTGCTTGGGTGCGCAACGCCGTGGAGCAGGGATTTATTTCGAGGGAGAATGGGTCGATTTTGGCAGAGGCGCACAATGTCGAGCAGGTTGTTCCTCAGTTGTTGGAGTATCAGTGCAGCTGTGATCGGATGCAGTTGAACTGGGGCGAGGAGTAATCGCTTGCATTAATACACTTGAAATCATCGCGGTGGAGTACGGTTTTCTTTGGGATGTTTGTTTGCTGATGTTCCTGCGGGTATTGGTTTAGAGATATCCAGATAAACTGGTAGATCATAGAATCCACGGACTTGAAAGAACAAAACAAAGTCAAGGCTCATCGGGCATGGATGGAATAAGCCTAAAGCGGAGAGCACGAGGAGGAAAAATCACGGCATAAGCAAGGATTTCATGTCTATGCAGAATCATTAAAGATCAGAGAAATTATGAATCAACCTCCATCGACTCGTCCTCCACAGTACCAGACGCTTCGGACCGCTCCAGAGCCTCCAGAAGCGGCACGGTCTCCTGGCCCTCGTACAGCTTGAAGCTCTCGATACGACCCTTGGAGCCCTCAGGGGCCAACCCAACCACACCAACAGAAGTATTATCCACCGTAAGCTCCTTATCCTGCGAAAGCGTCTCCTTAAGAGCCCGCAGGCCATGGTTGATCAGCTGGTCGCGGCTGCAGTCCGCAAACTTATCGAGGTTACGCTCCAGGTATGTGCGTGCCATCTGAGAGCGAGCGCCAATAGCACAAGCCACCATCTCGTGGATCAGACCCGAGGGCTGGAACTCGAACAAGTGCGGGCCGGCCTCATCGACACCGGCCACGAGCAGGCCCACACCGTAGGGCCGCTTGCCGTAGTGCTGGGTGTTGGTTTGCGCGCGGTCGCCGATCTGCGTGACGATGCGTTCCAGCGGGATTGGTCGGCCGTAGGTCATCTTGGAACCGAGCGATTGCTGCTTCATGAAGTTGGAGAGGACGCGGGCGTCTGAGGCCAGGCCGGCAATGGCAATGGCCATGTGCGAGTCGATCTCGATGATCTTCTTCTGATAGGAGGAGAGTTCTTCGGCATTACGCTGTTTCCCAAGGGTTTGGTTAGCTCTTTGTATCTGGTGTGCCCTGATGGGTGTGAATGATGGGGTGTAGGGCGAACCTTGAGTCCGACCAGGACGGCATGTGTCTTGTTCACCAATCCCACAACCACAGATCCTTGCTTCACGGCCTCCTGTGCGTACTCGACCTGGAATATCCGACCCTGTGGAGAGCTGTTACGAATCTCGAGTTAGTATGTTGCTGGTTTCTCGCGGACCGGCCGGGGTAGTTCTTACAAGGTGACAGCATCGTTGTCGTAGTTGTTTCTGAACATGGCGGCGGAAGGTGATGAAGAACGAGGAAATTATAGAGGAAGATGAGGGCCCTTTCAATTCAGTGGGGGAATAGAAAGCAGGGCAATAGAATGCGCGGATGGAGCTTGGGGCTGAGATGGAGACGCTGGAGCCAGGCAGGTAAGGTGACGCGGTGTGAAGCATGAGCTCTTGCTGCCTGAGGCAACAACACCCAGTGACCTTCAGGCGCCAACGTCACTCATTCCTCGTCCATCTCCGAAGCTCACTCCTCTCCTCAATCCCTGCCAATGGGGCTGCCATTCTCGAACTACATCTGAGTTTTCCGTCTGAACTGCGCCCTACTATACCCTAACCGTACCCCTTCTATCTCGTCGAACCGGGCAACTTCGGCGACTCCGCAATCATGGCAGCTGGACTCAAGACCATCATCGCGCTCTCGTTTGTACGCAACCCCACGCCTGCTAGCTTGAGACACATGGCTAGGACAACTTTCTGACTTGATATAGGTGCTTGCGATTGGTTTCCTACTCGTTATTCTCTCCTCCGCTCTCTGGCACAAGTACTGGCCCCTGCTGGTCGTTGCCATTTATATCGTTGCGCCGCTCCCCAATTGGATCTGTGGACGATGTGCGAACCCAGATGATTTCATGGACAGCTCGAGCAGTTCGGCCATGGACTTTGGACGGTTCATGACTGGGTTCCTGGTTCTGACCGGTATCGGTGAGTTGTGCATCCTATTCCCGTCACGTCCAACAGACAACGTACCTCCGACAGTCGTTCCTGGACACCCTGGCAATTCAGTAGAGATTGCCTGCCTGACTGCAAACTCCGGACTCTGTCGTTGTGGCTATATGGCGGTTAGCTATTATCCTGATCTCATCTGCTGACACCCCACTCTCTCTTAGCACTCCCCGCAGTTCTGGCACACAGCGGAGCGATCGAAATTCCGGCTATGATCATGTCCATCTTTGGCGGTCTGTTGATTTACGGCACTATCATCAGCTTCTCGATGTTTTTCCAGGAGCAGGAAGAGTTCTGATTGTTGATGACTGGATGGAATGCGGGTTGTGTGCCTATACTCTTTTCTGATCGGTTATAGGGGCTCGACGAACATCCAAATTGCCTCCATGATGACCTTTCTTTTGCGCGATAAGTTTGATTTTACACGTATCCACGATATTCTCGGAGCGGGGGAATGGTTTTCTAGCGTCAATTGCCGCTTGATGGCTTTAGCATGTCTTTGGCTATGTTACTCTGGGTGTATTCTAACGCAGTGTATATATAGAGTCTTTTTGATGGATTCTTGCTCTTCCACGTACGTAACCAATTAGCGTGTACAACTCGCTCGTTCTGTATACTGTGGGAGTTCAAGTCCCCGAATTCGGAGGCGTAACAAAGTGTCAGCCGTAAATGCTTCGCCTTCATGTTTGTTGACACAGTCTTCAAGGATGTGTCTGGGTAGCAGGTTCCATTTTCATCTCAGCTCTCGATAATGACCGAGAATAAGATTTCGAGGCGTTGTCGGGTTTCCAAACATACCAATCATTTCACCAAATTGGCTTGGATCTATAGCTTCACGTGACGTCGCGCGTCATAGCGCGTTCCGCCGACAAGCAATTGTCGATTATCAGACGCAACTAATTGACCGCCCAACACGATCAACAACACGAAGACTGCCATGGGGGAGCAGTCCGAGTGATAGCCTTCCAAAATGAATATCTGGTCGGGGCCCATTAGCTTGAAACCAGACCACCAGCTGGAAGGTAAAAGCCCTCGACGCGCCTCGTGACGGCCATGCCCTTTACTAACCTTGATACTAGGGATCCGCTTAGTCGACCCGACCTCCCACTGGCAATGCGACATATCCAAAACTGCCAAACTCGGTCTCCGCAGCTTTGTCAATCCTGCATTGATCCCGCTTCATGCGCGAGCGGGCCCCAACCTCGAATTACACACTCTGAACGCGGGGACGTCGCAATGGCTCCAGAACAAGTTGGCGGGAGCCATATGGTTGAACCAAGATGAACTGGACCTCCACCAGTCCGTGCAATGCCCCGTCGGCCTGCTGGTCAGTGTCGACGGGGTCCCGGCGAGGAATACCAGCGTAGTCACGTCGGACCTCTTGATATACGGCGTGTTGTCGACCGCGACGTCCTGCGCACGCCCGCCGACCCCGCCGCACTCGTCGCCGTCTGATGTCCCCGGGCAGCCCAGTTCCTCTCCGGGCAAACCATATCAGTTGAGGATATACGCGGCACCGCTATCCACATCGCTCATCACTCAGGCGCAGGCCTTCCCATCTCCACCACCAACCTCAGACGAAGAGCGTGCCTCTACCCAGGCCGAATTCCTGCCGGATATCAACTCGCCCAGTCCAAAGCGCAAACGGGTCGCCACTCTCTTCGAAGTCGCCGCACAGCACCACCGGCGCGTCCGGCAGCGCGGCGGCGAGGCAGTCTCCCAACTGATGGCCTCGTCTCGACCATCTTCCTCGTCCCAGAATCTCCAAACGCTGCGAGTAAAGCGCGAGCCCGAAGATGACCCGCCGAGTCTACCAACACTAGATCGGCTGGCAGCACGCAGGTCTCGATCCGTATCCATTGGGGCCGGCCTACACAGACCAGCAAGCAGGCTTGGCGCACGCGGACCTGGAACTCCAATTCCAGTCCCAGGGTCAGCTTCAAATGCAGACCCTCAAAAACGCACCGCGACCCCAAATCCTTTCCTAGATCCTCCATCCCGCCGTGCATCTCAACACACCCAACCCCCATCTCTCCTCTCAACCTCGACTTCAGAAAACAACCTCGCAACACCCAGCTCCCCACCTAAAACTGCGGACGCCATCATCGCCGAGAACAAGAACCTTATTACCCGCACGATCCTCACGTGCATGCGGCTTTATGGCTTCCACCGCACCAACCCGCGCTCTACATCTTCTTCATTCTCCAGCAAGCCGAACCCCACCGGTCCCGGGTCTACTGCGGAGGCAGAACCAGATGCTCGAAGCACAACTCCAGCACTGGAGACTCTCCGTGCGGAAACACCTGCCCCGGGAGCCGCTGCAGATGACGACGAGTTCAAATCCATGTATCATGCGACGTATAAGGCTTCTGCGTTTGCGCTGCGCAAGTATCTGAAGGACGGGGCTACAGGAGCTACGCCTGTGTTGCTGGAAAAGGGGAAGGCTATGACTTGTATTGATGAGTTGTTGCGGCTTTTCTGTGAGGATCATTGAGCCGGTTCTGAGCGTGGGGTATGCTATGTTATGAGAATATGAACTTGCATTTTGTTTTGTGGTGTTTTGTGAAATTGGATGGGTGGGATATGAGGATGGTCTCTTAGAGACCGAGTCGTGGGATTTAACGATCATTTTGGTTTACTTGTTAGGCGTTGGGTGTTTATACCCCGTTGAATATCATTGTCATATCGTCATACCTTCTACATCGTTCAACTTCATTTCCAGCTACATGTATCCAGAGGGGTCATTTTACCTTAGTTTCTAGAGGAGCAATTCCTACAGATATACTCTGATTACTCCCAGAAAGCGGTTCATATGAATAGAAGTCCATTTCATCCACGCTAAGCCCCAGCTCTAAAGCCAGGATGCGAATGCCAAATACCCAAGCCAAGTCATCATATCAGCGCATAAAATACAAAAGCATACCACAGGTGCAAAATAGGTATATCGAGTCGATTCAGGTCAATCCAATTCAAGTCCAATCAGGTCCGGCTCAATCCGTCAAATACCTCCGCTTCACAGCGCTAGGTTATAAGTGTAATCATCCTCGATATTCTGAGAGACCCAGAGCACGACAGAGCTGCAAAACCATTAGCCAATATGCCTCGGAAAAGCTAGATCAAAGTCTCAGATAAAACGCACCTCAGCATAACCAAACCATTAGCCACCACATTCGCAATACCAAAGTACAGCGTCTGAATGGGATAGTCTTTCACGAGGTACTTGAGTACCATAACCGTCTGCGAAGCACACATTGTTAGCGCTCTCACTCTTCCCGCGGTAAAGATAATCCTCGAACGGATCAAATCCAATCAAACCCAGTCAATGGATGGAGGGTGATTCAAACATACCACACTCCCCGCCAAACCCCCGGCCAAAAGCGCAAAGCCCAAAAACAACACAAACCGCGCCTTCCACGCCACACCCCCACCACTGTAACTGAAACTATCGGCCTGCAGCCTCGACTTCTCAATCGAGTTGATCACCAGCATACCCAGCGCGGAACAGATACCGGGGATCCAATCGACGAATTTGATGTGTACGTCGGAGCCGTTGCGGGCGCTGTGCGAGAATGAGGCTACGTCGATGAGGAAGAAGAAGCCTGCTGCGAACTAGAGGGGGACGTGGATTGTTAGCATCTAGTAGGTGGATAGGGGATTGAGGGAGGGAGGCCAACTGCGATGCGATGCGGTGCGTGAGCGGGTAGATGGATGGGGGCGTAGGATACGTACCAGCGCGCCGGAGGTGTAGACACCTGCATTGCGGACGGCGGAGTTATTGAGCCATTCGGGCTTAGAGAACCGGAAGAGCCGGTTGCTGGAGACGTCCATGGTGCGTGGTGTGTGGTGTATATGGATTTGATGGGTGAGCTGGGGTGTGGTAGGTGAGCTTTGGATGCCGATGACGATGGCCCTGGGGGGTGCGGAGAAATGTCGGGCCGGGGGTGGTTGGTCGAGTATGAGACACTATGTTGAATTGCAGGTGAAGGTATTGATATGCGACAGTGTATGTGAAGGGTGACCTGGTTAGCTAAGCCGTTTCAGAATCATTCTGCCTTTTGAGGTTTATCGTTGATAGGTGGTTGGACTGGACTCGTCATTGTAGGCAGTCGGTTCAGGCAGCGAAGTATATTTCGGATGCCAAGCTATGGCTCCAGGTCAGATACGAGCACGTTACGCGTACAACAATTTAGGTAACTATGTTTTTAAGTGGTAAACGTTATTTGATTTTTCTTGGTTTATGCATTGCATTAAATCGAAATCGTTACGTATGGGACCTGTCGTCCGGGGTATATACATATCTGATCAAATCACTTTTCTGCTGAAGTCGGGATTGCTTCACATAAGGTAATGCAACCCTAGACCGTATCAGCGGGACACCATCTGTGTGATTGATAGAGCCATCCTGAAAAAGATGACTTGCGCAGGAGGTTGATTGAGGCCAAGCCTAGTGATTGCGAGCCAGTCTCGCTCTCCGGCGATGTATACCTGGAGCGGGCATACACCATGCTGGAGCCTCCATCGACGGCACAATCAACCCGGCTCTGTATACTTCATTCCATTAGAGAGATGCCATACATCATCTCCTGTGAGCCGTACTGAGAAAATATCGAATTTCTAGCAGGCAACTCTCACGCCGAGTCGACAGGATGGGCACGGAGCTTGTCCATGATGGCGTCGACGGCCTCCATATCACCGGCATCAGTCTTATCGGTAGGATAGCCCTCGGGAAGGGCCTTGACCAGCTCATTCATGGCGGGCTGGTAATTGCGCACCGCGGACGAAAGCGCATAGATGGACTTCTTGCGGGCAGCGGGGTTGGAATCGGTGGTGGCCATGGAGACCAGGGTAGGAATACCATTCAAGACGACGAACTGCACATCAACCAAAATATTAGCATTTTTCAAGTTCTCAAAGATTTGTATCTTCGTGTGGACTGGGATTCACATACCCTATCCTGAGCCTTCTCATTATTTTGCACAGCCGTACCAATGCACCACGCCGCCATACGGCGCATATCCGCCTCTTCGTGCTTAAGCAACTGCACCAGCGGAGTCCACAGACCCAGCGGCTCGAGGTTATTCGCGTTATCGATGCCCTCGATGAGTTGTTCAAAGTTGTCAAAGGCGATCATCTTGTTTTCCAGATCGGACTCCTCCGAGTGCAGCACTTCCATGGCGGCTTTCATCAGGTCTGCGTCGGAGGGACCGCCCATCAGGGCGTTGATCATATCCGGGGTGAGGGTGCGCGAGGCCTCTTCGGCGCTGGGAGGGGCTGTGACGCTGCCGTCGGCATTTTTTTGTTCGGAGTTGGCGACGCTCCATTTGAGGAGCTTGTTCATTGTGGGATCCATGGTGTAGAATGGGAGAAAGTGGTAGTAGAGGGTGTGTTGTGTAGGACGATTGTGTATCGATTTCTTTTGTTGTAGAGTGCTAGAAGTCAAGAGGATTGCAATAATCTATGAATCCTGATAATATGAAGCTCGATGCGACTGCTTATCTAATCTGACGTCGTGGAATCCAGACGATTCGTGCGGCGCCCAGCAGGTTCGATCATGTGACTGGACATTGTTCTCCTAAATCATGTGACCAGACCACGTGACTTGCCGCTCACCGTCTCGCACTGCCACGGGGAAATGGCGGTAACCCGCGGGAGCTACGCTGGAACCACGCTCGAACCATGTTTCCTGGGACGGCGCTTGCGTAAGGCTCGATAACAGACCCCGCTTGGAGGGGATTCACAATTGACCTTCTTATATCGCCCGACAACGATTAGGGCCTCAATGGCATAGTGCGAAGAAGCGGGACGCCTCGTATTTTTCGTAAAGTTTACTTGTGGTATGCTATACGAAAAGAGTATGTGGGTTGGGGCGATGAGGCTAGAGTATGATGCCAATGACGGGTCTAGTACGGAGTCGTACCGGTCAAGTACCATTCGGGGGTCGGGGCAGTGCTGTAAACAGCGGACATGGAGGGGTTCTATACTTAGAAGTGACCTTTTTCCCAGCCAAACATCGAAGGAACGGAGTAAACGGCACTAACTCCTTCGTCCTGGCTGGCCCTTTCCTCCCCCCGCCACATGAAAGATTCTGGGTTGTGAATGTCGGAGCCTGTTCTGGACCAGTACAAAGTATACAGTGTCGCCTACGTAGTGTACTACTACTCCGTATAGTGTATAGAATGAAAAAAAAATGGGTACCGGTTTGACAAATGCGGTGGATGCCACTAGGCAGATATCCATATCAATAGATGTCATGCCCCAAGAATAAGGGTCTGGAGGCTCTCGGATTGTCCCTTGGGTCGAGATGCCCCGCGAGGGTGTACGCAATGCAGAAAGGGTGGTGTAGGAACCAGGCCTGCCCATTGGGGTGGTAGGCAGAGCAATAAGAAAAGGATAACGAGAAATGGTGTCTGCCTTGGAATTGGGGGGGAAGAGGGATTGCATAAATAGTTACGGAGAAGATGCTGTAGCAGGACGAAGGAGTGATACCTGTGAACAGTAATATTTGATCAGCGGTGGCTAATCAAGAAGACGAAGACCAGACAAGACTAGACTACTACTGTACTGCTCTCTCTCGCACACACCAAAGTTGAACCCAAATCGACCCAAAGTCGACCCAAAGAGAGAGCGGGCCCCAACCGGCATCATCACAAACCAGCCAAACCCATCTGGCCCCTCTCCACTTCTTTCCCTCCCTCTTCCCTCCTTCCTCCCTTTCCCCCCCTACCCTACCACACACCTTAACGGACCTCCCGCTTTATACGCTTCTTCCAATCTCCCCCCTCCCTCTCCTCCCGTTTCTCATTTCTTTCCTCCCCGTATCCCACTTTAATCTACATCCATCTCAGTCACAATGGAAGGTATGTCTGCTCTCTTTCCCCTCCCTCGCTGTGGTTTTAATCCTGTTGTGGCCACCTCAGCGCCTTGGCTCTCACCCCCTCAAAGCTGGTCTGGGGACGACCGGTGCTGAGGGAAGCTGACGTGATGACGGTTGAACCCAACCTCGAAATTGAGAACTCGGATGCTAATTCATCGACTCATCTACAGAGGAAGTCGCTGCTCTCGTCATTGACAATGGGTACGTGATGAAATGGGGGGGAAGACGCCTGTGAGAGCTGGTCTGGCTGTGTTTGGGTTCCTCGTCAACCGCCCCCCGGTCGCGCGGTCCCGATTCCATCATCCCCCTATCCACCGCCACGACACATGTGAATCCCAATCGCTGTCCAGACCATCTCCCAGGATTTCAACTCGAATCCCATTATTTCCCCTAGCTTCGATGGAAGAATCTCTTACTGATACGTTGTCTGTAGCTCGGGTATGTGCAAGGCCGGTTTCGCCGGTGACGATGCCCCTCGAGCTGTCTTCCGTAAGTCCCAACCAAAATCCCACCCCCTCTCCCCACACAAGTTCCCTCATAATGGCAAACTCTCCCCCTCCTCCTGGCAAAGCCATCCCGCCAACCCTTGCGTCGGCGGCTCGGCCAAGCCGGGGTTGGTCGGAAAATTTGTCGCTTTTAAACTTTGACCGAGAAATCGACGAGAAAAAAAAAACAATACTGACGAAGATGAATAGCCTCCATTGTCGGTCGTCCCCGTCACCATGGGTAAATCTCTCCTCCCCTTCTTTCTCCCCACTTTTCCCTGGTCTCGATCGACCTCCGTTGTTTTGATGCGCTGGTCGAAAGAACCGCAAATTTCCCCCTCCCATGCAATATGGACATTCCGCGAAAACTAACACAATGATCCCCCAGTATCATGATTGGTATGGGTCAGAAGGACTCCTACGTCGGTGATGAGGCACAGTCCAAGCGTGGTATCCTTACCCTCCGCTACCCCATTGAGCACGGTGTTGTCACCAACTGGGACGACATGGAGAAGATCTGGCACCACACTTTCTACAACGAGCTCCGTGTGGCCCCCGAGGAGCACCCCATTCTCTTGACCGAGGCTCCCATCAACCCCAAGTCCAACCGTGAGAAGATGACCCAGATTGTCTTCGAGACCTTCAACGCCCCCGCCTTCTACGTCTCCATCCAGGCCGTCCTGTCCCTGTACGCCTCCGGTCGTACCACTGGTATCGTCCTCGACTCCGGTGATGGTGTTACCCACGTTGTCCCCATCTACGAGGGTTTCTCCCTCCCCCACGCCATCTCCCGTATCGACATGGCTGGTCGTGACTTGACCGACTACCTGATGAAGATCCTGGCTGAGCGCGGTTACACCTTCTCCACCACTGCCGAGCGTGAAATCGTCCGTGACATCAAGGAGAAGCTCTGCTACGTCGCTCTCGACTTTGAGCAGGAGATCCAGACCGCTTCCCAGAGCTCCAGCCTCGAGAAGTCCTATGAGCTGCCCGACGGTCAGGTCATCACCATTGGTAACGAGCGCTTCCGTGCTCCCGAGGCTCTGTTCCAGCCCAACGTTCTGGGTCTTGAGTCTGGCGGTATCCACGTTACCACCTTCAACTCCATCATGAAGTGTGATGTTGATGTCCGTAAGGATCTGTACGGCAACATTGTCATGGTATGTTTTTCTACTTTTCTATGTTTCATGTCTTGACTCGATATCTAACTCTACTCTAGTCTGGTGGTACCACTATGTACCCCGGTATCTCCGACCGTATGCAGAAGGAGATCACTGCTCTTGCTCCTTCTTCCATGAAGGTCAAGATCATTGCTCCCCCCGAGCGCAAGTACTCCGTCTGGATCGGTGGTTCCATCCTCGCCTCGCTGTCCACCTTCCAGCAGATGTGGATCTCCAAGCAGGAGTACGACGAGAGCGGTCCCTCGATCGTTCACCGCAAGTGCTTCTAAGCTTCTTCGTCTCTTTGTTGGAAGCTTTGATCGTCGTCGTCGCTCGTACTTTCCTGGTGTATCAAAAGGCAGGATGGAGGCACTGGTGGATCGCAAGCGTTGTTGGACTCGCATTATCAAGCGGATAGCCTGAAAATGGAAATTCTTCGATTTTAGTGGAATAGAGTCGGTCTCTTTTTTTGAAATTTCCAGTCTTTCAGCTTTTTTTCATGGTTTCCTTCATTCGCTTTTTGCGTTTCTCTTGTTGACATGCTTCCTTTCGTGTCTTTGTCCCCCTTTTCCCCTTTCCCCTTCTACCTAAGGTTTATCTATCCATCCTCACACATCTCTACTACCTTAGTTCAACGTGCAAAGTCTAAGTCGGTCATGCCAAAATTTCCTCGTTTCCTTTCTCGCGCTTCCTTGCTTGCTTGATGCTGTAGCATGGCATCCTCTGGTACCATACCAACAACTGGATGTAGGTGATGATGATGTAGAATGGGGTGTCGGGAAGTTGGATACAGGGTAGCTTTTGTCCTTTTGTGTTTACTGGACTCATGTTCTTGCTTGATGAGTGTTATCTCTGATGGAATTGTTTCGAGATGTACTGTATCTTGGATCTTGAATGTCATCTTGGAATACAATACTGTTTCTCTTGCTATCGTGTACCGTATGGGCCCCATTCAAGTAATCCCTTACGAGGGATGTTTATCCCAATGGTGGGTGGAATTGTACTCGGTTATGTTCTCGGTAACTGGCCCAGTCCATTTTGGGGTTGAACCTACTTCTAAGTGTCGAGGGCTACGGTTTGGTGTTGAGTGTACCTATCATGCGTGAATGGGCTGCCTTGAGTTGGGGGACTGACTGGACTTGGGTTGGGACTGGTTGTTTACAAGTATCAAATTGGAGAGTTCATGGATAGAAGATAGCATGTTTGGTGATGAGACTTTGCATCCTAGAATGTTGAAGTCTGTCAGATTCGAATTAAAGGGAAGGAGAGTGTTTCATGAGCGAGTCTTTCGTTTATGTTCAGGATTGTCCTTGAGCAAATTATTTGGGATGTCCTTGGGGATGTCTCCAAGACTACGTACAATTTGGAGGATGGAAACGGTGACAAAGGCAGAATCTTTGATTTCATGACATTATACAAGAGCCGGATGAGATTTTGCTTCTGCTCATTCGTACGTCTTCAACCTCCTCTTTGGCAGCGCGTATAAAGCACATATGGCTATTACCACCTCATGATAATCCCCATCTCATTATAATCGCAATCACTGATATCTGGCTACTAACGTGAAAGATAAGCTGTCTGGTTTGCCACCCTAAGAAGACATCTAAAAAGACATCCAAAAGGACAACTGTAGCAACTGTACGGAGTAGTTATCATGTTCCAGCGCTATTCAGTTCAACCTTCTCAAATTTAGATTACAAAAAATCTCGCCATGCTCTGGCCTAACATGAGTCGCGACTGAAAAGGCTTAGTAGCTGACCGACCAAACAAGTTTAGTATAATGCGTGTCCTTGGTTCTAACCAGTCAAAGTTCTAACCTCCGCGCTGTGAGGTGTTTGTGATGTCGGCCAGATGATTCCCCCCACCCGCCCCCCATCCTTTTAACTACCCTCTCACTCCCTCACCATTCTTGATCTCCAACCCATACCACTTACTACCTGTCTACGATCTAGAGCTGATCAGCATAAATATCCCTTTGGCACTATGGAAACCGAACAGCCCTCATACCGTTATGAGATCTGTCGAATCTACCGGCTAGTAGAAAGTACTCCTTTGAGGTACCTCTCAATCGATCACCTTCGTGAACTGGGCATCGAAGCCACGCAAGTTGAACTGAGTCAGAGCAAGGGCAAGCTTCAGTTCAACCCTTGTTTCTTCCAACCTCAGCATCTCAATCTTCACGAAACATACCCTCTGAAGGATAAGGACCAAGAAATCCCAGAATTAACATTCGTACCGAGTTGGGATCGCTGCCTCCGTGGAGCCGCTAAGGCAATAGCAAGCCTGGTTAGCACTGGACAGTGGACTTCTGAGCAGTTAAAAGCCGGCGAAGAAAGTCTCTTTAGCCTGGCACGGTTTCAGTATGACCGGGAAATACGGTGCGATAGGCCCGATATTATGATTGACCGTTCACAAGACAACCTTCTTTATATGGAGGCGTTACTTGAAGCCGAGAGGGAGGGGATCCCAGGCCCTCCTCGGAAAGGCTTCTACCCATGCTACTTGAGTGACTTATCTCCTTTGGGCCGTGGATGGAGGTATGTATATAAAGGGAGCCAAGAATGTGGCTAATATATTCATTAATTAAACTGATTATCATTAGAACGAGAGAAGGGAAAGGGGAGCCTCAATTAGCGAGACTAGACGGGTCACCTAGTGGAATTCGCTGGAGGATCGAAGATGTGCTCGAAGACATGAGATTGAAAGATCCCCAACCACATGCTGTTCTCTGAAACTGGGTAGAGTTTGCGGCAGGAACTGCTCCGGAGAGCCTAACTATCCATGAAGTTCAGTCAATCGTGAGGTGGTTTATGATACGGGCTAGGCGCAGTATCTACAAGAATCACCGCGTTCAGCCGGTAAGTCAATTTAAGTTCGTCCCTGATGACCCCTTGGATGAAGTGATGCCGTTATTATGTCAACCTGCACTTAAACTCAGTCAAAGCGCTAAAACGATATCACAGATGCTACTCGTCTCTTACACTGGTTCAAAGGACGGCAGGATTATTCAAGCACACTATAACGGCATGAAAGTACATTTGCAGTTCTCGGCGCTATTCCAGATGGTAGACGAGACGACTGCACCCATAGATCTCTTCCTGCGCTACACTGTCGGTACGCCTGTTGGGCAAACTCTATGGGTGGACACATCCAGTTGAAAAGCCGGATAACATCCAACACGAACCAGATATCTTCTCTCGCTGCATGACCGCTCTCTAAATGATGTTCACCTCGCTTGGTCTTGTTCTAAAGTGGTTCAAAAGCACCTTGAGCTAATACACGAATTCAGAATATGCATATCCGTCCACTTGAATGAGTTGATAGGTATCTTTCTAGATAATCAGCTTGATGTCTTTCGAGACGCCTGGTACCAGGGTTAACTCTGGTCCCCTGGTTGGATAGATACAGATGTCGCCGTTGAACATGGTGCTTAGCCTCATATCCCGTTATACTTCTCAGAGGTAAATCAACTGTCCATATACTAACCCTGGAAACTACTCATAGTGGAAATTTCTGCGAGGGACTAAAATTAGCGATTTGCACCGGTTCGACGGAAGAGAGCTTTCACTTTCAGTTTTCCCGGCAAAAAGCTTTGAATGACCTGGTAAAATCTTCCTCTGTGAAGAGTGACATCCCAACTCTCGGGATACAGGGTAGTCCAGCCATCCTCCGAGGCATGCTTGTCGGAGTCGGTGCGCTCGTTCGCGTCAGCAGGGGAAGTCGCATCAGAGAGCCTCCTGGTCTGTGATATGCAGAATAAAAGGAAAAGAAAAAGAAACAAAGTAGCCGTGTCGACAAGGGGGGCCGTAGGGGGTGTAGCTGGAGGGGACAGAGGCTGGTGAATGGCGGCGACTCTAACGCCTGACTACCCCGTGGGCCGCTGGCAGACGTGGTTGCAGAAAATAGCGGACATAGGGCTTGGAAGTTATCAAAGGTCCCGCAAGGGGGGGGGGTGACATGCGCTCGCTATCGTGGTTGTTGGCACATTTTGGGCATCGGGGAGGGGCGAGTGCGGCGTAAGGGCTTTTCGGGCTGATCGCCTAGGAGTCTATCCCAAGCAGAGCTAATCTATTGCACTAGTATAAACGAGACATCTCTAGAAGGAAGTAGAGATCGAGGTTATCTGTGATGGCTTAGGGGCGAAACACTCACCTTGAATCTATTATGGGCGTAGTGAAGGAAGAGAAAAGAAGAGCAGTTCTTCAAGATAATCAGTAGGAGCAGGTGGTATTAGTGACGCAAGTCTTTAGGGTGTTGGGTACGCACCTACGAGACCCCAGGTCGATAGTTCTTCTAGATCGTCGGTCTTCTAGTTGCACTTAAGTGCAAATATCTATAGGTAAATATAGTGCCTTACAAGGGGTTTGACTTTTAGGTCGGAGGTCCGGATCAACAAGTATAGGTAATATTTTATAGTATTCTTAGTCTAGCTCAGGAACACTAGGCTGATGATCTGATCCCCGCAGAAATGGAACAGAGTTAGGTTTGACAGCAGACGGTAACTGCTACGTTTTCTCGAGATATCTAAGATCGAGCTGGGTCAAATCTTCTCAAGGTCTTTAATCTCGCCTCATATAGCAGCCAGGTATCTTGTTGGAGAATCTCAGAAAGACCGGTGAGTGGAGTGTGACTATACCAGCTAGGTGCTCAATCCATCTATCCCAGTCTACAAGAAACTGCCGGATTCTCTCGAAGTGTTACACATCATGGCGCCCGATGAACAGGGCGAATTTAAACTTGTTCTGAAAAGTGTACGAGAGATCATTCGGATGTGCAAAGCGCGGTCCTGCCTCACTCATCTACACGAGATCCGACCCGAAGAGCCTTTTGAGGGACATAGCTCAGCGTTTGGAGTTTCGGCTGTGCAGCATGAGGCCAGTGATAGACGCCTACGCAGCCATGAGAACAAGTAGAGCAAGGCCGGCCACAAGGCTGTTGGCAAATCGGATGGTTGACTAAGACAATTCCCTCTTCGCCAACCGAGATACATTTAGGGTAGGCCGCTTTGCAGTTATGACCGTACGGGAAGACCGAGCACTCAAGTGCGGCCATTTGACGCAGAACCTTCCATGTTAGCAGGATCAAGATAATAATGCTGTTCGTTGCCTAGTGCTTGTGGAAAAGGTGGTTCCAGTGTGTAAGCACGTAGTGAATTTTGCATGCCATATGGACGTGAAATCAATAGACTTCAGATGTATAATTCAATATCGTCTAGCGCAAGACTTATTCTCGGAACTACCCTACAAAGGTCATAAGAACAGGCTGAACAGCCATCTCATCCCAATGTCTCGTATCGTGCGGCGGCCCATAGAGGCTAACGATCAAAACAAAATTATACCGCACCCGGGTGTATATACTTCCTCCTCTGCACGGTGCACAAAAAGGAGCCTCAGAATGAGGTGGGCGCGGGTCGTAACGAAGGGACATACCAATGACAGAATCAGAAAAAAAACAAAACAAAAACAAAAACATACAACAGCCAGGATTCGCATGTGGTCACCCACCATACTACTAACTGGCCGGCGTGTGGCTTAAGTACGGCTGAGCGGACGGGAAGCCCTGTTCTCCACACCCTATGGTCGTATGTGCTTGGAAGGACGTTATTTCTGCATATATCTTGTAGCTATACATATAGATAAGATTCCCACTGATGTCGAGACATAAGTGTTTAATAAATCTACCCGACATTCAAACCTTCCAAGCCTCTAACAAACTTATCAATAAAAGGTCGTATCACTTCAATATGAATAGATCGATGAAGGTGGTACCATTCACGGCCTAGACTAAGAAAGCAGCCAGTCATCAACGCGGGCTTTTGATCCTAGGTGGGTGGAGCTGTAGAGCGGCGATTCTCAAAATTCTCGCCCATACCTGGCAGTGGCTTGCAATCAACGTCATCCACCTCGGACAAATATCGTCAAGGCTCAATCCGATGTCTTCCGCAATAGGTAATCCCCCGTCTATAGTGCATATTCTACCCCGAGACCCAGGCATGTCAAGACCAACAGGGTACATATACCATCTATCCCACACCACCGCACCAATGCGTCGAAATGGTGGGAAATAGCTTAGGTCTTGCTAAGATTGTTGGAATTGATACTTGATTGATTTGATATAAGTACTGAGCATAGCTGCGGGGGTGGAAATACGAAGGCGATAACGCGACACTTGGCCCCAGGCTTGGTTGATCTCGGAATTGTCGTCTGGAACTGGGGTAGGGCTCCAGATAGGATACTCATCGCGACGGAGTAGAGGGAGCTCCAGCATGGGAAAAACGGGATCGGAACTTTCCAGGGTGCTTGTGTGAGTTCTGTTTCGTGGCCTGCTTCCCGTCCTCGCTACTATGTTCGTCTTTTTTATCATGGTAGTTTCCGTAGAATGGGCGTAGCCCGAAGTCCGCCAGAACAGCAGCTACCGTCCAAGTTGTTCAAACATTTGATGAAAAATGTCATTCCAAGTGATAACATCGGCCTAGATACACGGAAATTGACACGGCCATTTGGCGGCATCGCACATTCCGTGCTGACTCCGAGGTGAACAAACCGGCGACGGAGTTGGGGCGTCACAGCCCGGGAGCATTAGGGCTTCCGCCCCCGCTGATATTCCGCGACGATGCTGCTTTGCCAGTATAACTCCATATGTCTATCGCATATATTGGGTCGACCATGGATGCTCTGAAGACCCAGCAGCGCAGCAGAATGATCCGCGCAGCACCATACCATCTTCTTGTCCTCGGCATCCTCGGCGTATCCTCGATATGGGGATTCGTCGGGTACTGGGGCCACATGTTCGACAATTTCGATACGATCGTAGCCACAGGGAAGTTACCAGACGGACGGGCGATGCGAATGACCTATACGGGGGTGGGTACATTCGATCATCGCATTACGCCGGTCATTGCGTTCTACGAAGTCCTCAGCAACGGACTCTCCACCGGTCCCCGGCTGCTTTTCCTCGACGTCAATTTCGTCGTCGTTTGCGGCAATGTCTGGGTTATTATCGAAAGTCGTAGGCGTGAGATGCAGAGTGCGATGCTGAAACAGTAAGTTCACTGTATATGTAAGTGATCACAAACTGATTTCCCGGACAATACAAGTGCATCCGCATTCATCGCACCCTTAAAGAGCAAGGTGACCACTCACTCGCAATGGCTGCTATAAATCCAACCCGATCTAATTGCTCCCCCTCAAAGAGAAGATTGATACGTCAAAAATAGTGCCGTCGCAAAACAAGCTTGATGAGAAAGGCATGCGAATATAGTAAGATGTGCGACGTAGCTGTATGTGTGGGAATTCGCATCCAAGAGACGGGCCAGGTACATCTTTTGCCTGCCGATACTTCCGGATTTTGGGCATTTCTCACTTCTCAATTAGTACAGACCGAGACTTCGAGAAGACAAGGGAAGGCACAACTGTCACAGCTGTCACAGCCGCCCGATGAGGATTTCAAAACGCAAATATGGCGGGTCAGTCTATTTATACATATAGATATATATATGTCATTTGTCTTCATTTTCCCTGTTATATTCCATAAAATGCCTTGGAAGTAGGTGGTTGCTGTGTGATTTTGATCCTATATACGCAATGCTAGTACGTACCTTGACAATAGCCGTGTCAGGCTAAATTTTCGGTGCGCCACAGTTGTCAAGTCGTTCTGGGCATCTTATGATGGACGTATATCATCAGAACAGCCCCACTAAACATGCAACAAGCATTCAAAACCTGGCTCTTCCAGAAGATTCCCGTCTCAATGTCATTCAAGGCAGATGTAACAGGAAAGCCAACTAAAGTCCCCAAAGCCGCTGCAGCTGATGATATACCAATCCTTGTACCAACAAGATCTTTATCTGGCGAAAGGTGCGGCACAATAATCGGATATAGTACTGCTAGCGGGCCCATGAACAGAGCAATGAGTACTACCCAGACGATGGTCGAAGCAATCGATTTAACACCAATCCAGCCGAAGAGGAGGACACTGGATGACAGGGCGAAGCCGCTCATGGTGAGCGCTGGCCCGAATCGGGTTGAAACTGGCACCGCCAGGTACCGACCTGGAATGGTCGACGCATTACAGATAACCAGGGCGTAGAAGGCTAGATTAGAGCTTGCACCGGCTTTGAACTGGGCAAAGGTCGGGAGTAGAAAGAAGGGGACCCAGTAGGCGATCCACATGAGGAAAAGAGCTAGGCAGAAGGCCATAAAGGCTGGGTCGCGGAATGCGGTGGGATCCAGAAGGGAGCGGACATGATGGAGAGCCTTGCTCTTGGTCCTGGGTAACATGATTGCCATCGCGATAATTAGTTCGCCTAGCGTCACGAAACCGAGGACTCGAGTTGCCCACGAGAAGCCGAGCTTGGGCTGGAGTGTGGAAAAGATGATAGGGTAGATTATGCCACCTGTTGTGCGTGCCTGGTTAGTGAAGATATTGATGAGAATATGGGGAGAAGTCGCCGGAGGAGAACCTACCAATTGCAGTTCCTGAGGTAGCAATAAACATGGCCAAGGGGCGACGTTGTTGAAACCTCGACGCAACAAGGCTGATACTGGGCACGTATAGGATTGCACTTCCAACACCGACGCACACCCCCTGTGCCAGGAGGATCTGATAGTACTTATGGGCTAAGCTCAACATCATGACGCCCAATACTGTGGTTATTGTGCCTATAACTAAGAGTTCTCTGATGTATCCACGATCGAAGATGGGGCCGGTTACGACGCCTCCCACTGTAAATTAAGGTTCCCCGCGGGTTAGTCGCACAGATCTTCTTCATTTCGACCTGGTATTGTGTGTCCTTTTGCCTTCCTAGAAGGTGTAGCGACTTACAGATGAGAATGACCCCTTGTAGCGTGCCGACCCACGCGATTGTGGTCGACGGGGTGGAAGACAACAGAGTTGTTTCATAGTACTTTTGGTAGGAACCATAGGCACTCAACAGACCCCTAGAATAAAGAAACGATGAGCAATGCAAGACACAGCTTAAATACGATGGGAGACTTCCCCATGCACTGACCAACTCACCATGTTGCTGTGTAGACAAGAAAGGCACCTAGTGCCTGCAGCCAGGCGTTGAGGTCGTCGTGTCCCTCGTCGGAGATATTTTGCTGTCTGTGTTGTGGAACACGGATAGGCGAGGATTTGGTGGACGAAGCCATCGGCAGGATTAGGTGGCAGGTGAGGCTTCCTGGAGAGCGTCTATGTGGATTGTAGAGTGGGTAAAGAGGTGAGAGAGGTGTAAAGTTGCGTTCAAGTGCCTTAGCAGCCACCCACACCACAACGGGAAGCGGTGTGGGTGCGCTGCTAAGACGCCGATACGTTTCCTTTTTCTCTAGGACTAAATAACCCTTTCATAAATTTCCCTTTATTACGGACCTTCCTGTAAGAGGGGCTGGTCGTAGCCTCGTAGGAGGACCCGGTAAGACCGCCCCCGTTACGCTAACAATTACTGGGTATCCCTTTGACCGCTCGCGGGACCGCCCGTTCCCTGATGCCTTATTCCTCAGGCCTATACACATCCTAATTAGGCAATATAGGCTGATTTGAAATTATTGCAGAAATCAACGAATCTCCTTATGCTCACCCTCTTATGCTGCTGATCCCATATCGCTGCGAATCCTCCATCGCTATCACTGCTGAACCTCTATCGATATCGCTACTAATCCCCTATCGCTAAGAATCTTCGGTGGGCGTAGGTAAAAGATGGTAGATTTAGCTGTAAAGCAGCAGAAATAAGCGCATATAAACTGACTAATTAGAAGCCTGAAATCAGAAATATGCCTAATTTTCCAGGCAGTAAGGCATATGCAGTAGTTGGACTTAGTCAATTTCAGGATTCTGCCGGTATTTCTGCCTATGAAAATAGGTTTTCGGTCGATGGCCGCTATCAGCCTCCGTACTCGGGGGGTCTCCCCGTCGCGCTCAAACTTACTGGTCAACCTATTGTGTCTATACATACCGGGGTTGCCATTACCGTTATACCCCCTATCAGAATGGCTCAACGAGAAGGATCTCGCTCTGACGCTCTCCAAGGAGGCAACCTCCATCACCCATCATGGCCTGAACGCTGGTCACATCCGGAATTTACCGGTTCCCTTCGAGACCTTCGGAAGCGCTGGTGTAAGCAGCCCTGGTATAAACATTCCACCCGCCGTTCTGTTATGTTTATCAAAGAGCTCAGTTGTTTGCCCTGGGGCTTTGTGATCTACCGCACTGTTTACACGGCGGAATCCGACCGGCTCTGGTCTGCCTGCCTCGCCAAAATCGACCGTTACGTGCGCTGGAGTATTGGAAATATCTACGAAAATGAATATCGGGACAGCGATCTCTTTCCCGAGAAGCTCGTGCAGGAAACATACAAGAATCTTATTTTTGAGGATCGAGAGCGATGGGAGGGGGCACCCCTTGAACAGATCCGTGCGGATTTCAAACAATATTCAGAGTCTCTCGGGATGGAAGATGGGTCGTCGCATATTCCGTGGTCGAAAGCCTGTCTCGTTATAGACGAAGCATCCTTGAACTCAATCGTAAGTGCCTTCGAAGATCCGGAGGAGAGTGCAAATTGGGATGGGCCTCGGAGAGGGTTTATGATAAAGAAGGGTGGGTATATCATGTTGAAGCCGTTTGTGATGATGGTCGACCCTACTTTTAGGCTGGGGGAGAGCTATGACACGCCTGGGTACCAAGGGTACATGCGCGTTGAACTTAACGGTATTTGGGAGGCAGCGTTCGCGTTGCGTCTCGCCACGGTGCAGAAGATATGTCCTAATGTGATTCCTGCCGAGATCATCCCGGTCGAGATGATCCCGGTTTACGATGGAACAAGAGGATATTTGGTTGACGTGTGAAAGTGGTCCTGACATCAGACCCCTCAAGAGCTGCGATTGCTTGTTGTCTATGTAGACCATCTCACTATCTCTTTATGAATTCCTACACCACTTGTAATAATGATTCCGCATATTCGCAGGTAGGTTCTATTGCCTACTAGTAGCCGGTTCTAAGTGACAGGAGAACAGGTCTAGCCAGATACGCTTTAACCCCCTCTCTTTTGAAAGGTCTTTTTAAATGTATCTGTAATATTCCCTTTAGATGACTTTGGTCTGGTCTCTCGGGTTATCTTTCGACACGTGCCTACTGAGATGACTTTGAAGTTTCTCGGGGGTTTTAGGCTTATCAAACCCTGCTGTACTTTCTTTATATTCTGTATAGACTTAGTCTAGGTCTAGGTTTCCCGAGAATGATCATGCCCCTCTCTACCTGAAGGCCAGAAACCCGCTCATGTACTGTTTTGATGCATTTTGCTACCACTTCTGCCTATTCCTACGCGCTATACAGAAGAGGACTAGAGGATCAGTCAAGTGGATTAGACACAACCGGCTTGAGTACACGCGTCCCGATTTACTGCATCGAGCGAACAGGGGACCTGCTTTCTTTGCGACTTCTCTAGGAACGGACATGGTATCGTATATCGCTCATGCCCTCTCTGCTTCCCGAGTGAAATATCAATATGCCAACAACTACTAGAGCAGTATATGCTAGACTGGAAAATGTAGATTTTCATTCAAACGCCAGAATACACCTTGTATGTATTGTTGGATAGCCGTCCTTCGCCATCCAGTGCAAAGACAACGAGCCCCAAAACCAAAATACAGAACGGGGAATCACATCTAGTAATATACAGGAAAGAGAAACATCCAAGCACCCAAGCAGGGATGAATCTATCTCGAAAAAGAAACAAGAGTATCGCTCAGAGACGAGAGACACCTTATTTCTCACCACTATCCTTCACACCGTCTTCCAAGACAACAATGCCAAGCTCCTTATCAAGCTGGTTCTCACGCTCGCGGTGCTTGCGTCCCTCCTTGCTGATCTGTCGCAGTCGGCGGATATAAACGTTACTTGCGACCTCGAGCTCATCCTCGCCTCGGCCCTCAAGTCCTCTCATCCGACGAGTCTTGCACATCTTGTAGAGTACATGGCCCTGTGCGGGCGACAGCTCACTCAGCTCGTACTCGATTTGCCACTTGTCGTCGGCATTGAATCCTTCCGTAGGTCGGTCGACATACTCTTCATTGACCTTGTTCCGAATCGTCAACGCCATGGCAAGAAGCTCGCCCTTCGGTGCAGCCTCCTCGGCCTCGGCCTCGGCAGCAGCTGTCTCTGTCGTCTCTTCGACTTGAGGGACATCAAGATCGCTGTCATCTTCGCTTGGCTTCAGGTTCAGGAGGCGCTGCTGGTAGGCATCGATCTCGGCCTTCTTGGAGGTTTGAATGGCATTGATTTGCTCCTTCGTGACGGGCTCGACAAAAATGTACATGAACGGGGTCACAGCGTCACGAGTCTCAAAGTGGAACCGCAGAGACTGTTCGGGGTATTTCTCCGTTGCTTTGTTGAGAACTTCATTCCAGAGGCCCAAGCTGAGCTCGAATTCCTTGTCACCCAGCGCAGTGTTCGATGTTCCATGCAGAGTCTGATCCATCTCAGGCAGACTAACGTATTGGAATCCAAAGATGCGCTCAACATTGTGGAACGCAACGAAGATACCATCCATGCGACCAATACGGACTTGGAGAGAGTACTTGAGGAAAGCTGCGCGGATCATGTCGTAGAACTCGCGTTCGTATGACTCGAAATCGCCAAAGCGGGTCTTGATTTCGTAGCCAAGACCATGCTCGAAGTTCTTGGCGTCCATGCGGATCGAAACCACGGCGCGAGTCTTCAGGTCAAACATGCCGGTTCCGGGGAGACGGGGATCATAGGCATCCAACTGAGATCGCATAATGAAATCTCCGTAAGTGGAGTAATGGTATGATTCGGGGATCGCTTGCTCCTCTTCGGACGTGATCTTGTTCTCGCTTGACCGTCGGTAACGTTCAAAGTCCTCCTTGGGCATGGTAAGAAGCTTCTCCATTGACTTTCCCAGGTTCATAAGAATATTGGCCGAGTCGAATTCCTTGTCCGCATCAATGGCATACACACCATCCTGGTAGTGCAAGAACATGGCAGCCGGTGATCGAAGGAGGCGGGTGAAGGACCGAAGCTTGTCCGGGAAGCCTTGAGACAATGTCCGGGTGTCGATGCCTCGCCAAGCAGAAAGAAGATAGTGGAATTGAGACAGTACAGAAGTCATACTGGAAGATGATCCGCTGTACTTCTTCTTCTGTTTGACAGCATGACTGCGGAGAGTATCATCTTTCGATGAAGTAATGTATTCCTTCAATGCGTTAAAGTCGAATTCCGTGACGGGCATAATCTGGCCCAGGTAGGGATCGAAATTGTAGACGCGCGATCGAGGGTCTCTTAGTTGGTATACACCAGGGCTAAAAGCTTGTCGTTAGACCAGTGTAACAAGAATGGGAGTTTATCGGTATCTTACTTGAAGAGGACTCGATCGAGGCCAAATGACAGCCCAGGCACAGGGGCTATGGGAACATCCAAAGCTTGAAAATGTTAGATGAAGCTCCCGCCTCAATTGCCGAGGAAAAGCTTACCTTTGAGTGAATCGGCCTCGGAGTCGAGTACTCCAGTATGCTTCTCGTTGATAAAGTTCGCAACGTGTGAGAGTTTGCCTTTTGGTCCCCTCGGTCCCCGCTTTGGCGCAGTCTTCTCATCGAGAATTTGGTTCACTTTGTGAATTGCCGCCTTACGTTTACTCGTGGGGCCTGCTTCGCTTTTGGTCTCTCCTTCATCCGATTTTTCTGTTTCCTTTGATCGCCGCTTGTCCCGTTGTCTTGATGTACGCCTCACTCGCCTCGCCGCAGCCTGTTGGTGTTGAAGCTGTGCAGCGTCTGAGGACGCAGCATCTGATGGCGGAGTGTCGGGTAGTGGCTCCTCGACAGATCCATCATTGGCATGTTCGACTCGTTCGGGAATCTTCTAGTTCAAGGTCTTGTCAATTTCTCCTCACGACGAACGAGCCGCGTGATCGATGATAGCATACCTTGCTGGACGAGTCTTGCTCCCAATGCGCCATCGACGGCGCAGCCGACGTTTCGACTGTACTACTTCCTCCATTCTCACTACTGAACTGGGCTCGGAGCGCAGGTACGCGGTGGAATCGGCGCAGATTCGTCGGCGCGGCGAATCGGCGCGCTAAGCAGGAAAAGCAGACATGGTCGCGGATGGGGTCTGATACAGACCGAAGTGAGGCCCGAAACATACGGACCACAGACTTGACAGAAACAAGGGGAGAAAAAAATGAACAATGCCCGGGGATACAAGACACGACGGGACTTGGACAAGAGACAGCATTGATTGACTTGCGCGCCGTGCAGCTGTTTTTTCTGCCTCGCGACACCGCTTCGATGTTCGCCACCTCAGGCACCAAAACTTCAAAAAGCATATTTTACTGCGATCAGGTTGAGAAAGCTAAATTAGAACATATTGGGTTGAATGACATTCGTGAAAACAAACTTGGAATAATTTCCAGACCTTAATTGATGTGACTTGTTTTTAAGGCCCTGAGAAACGAAAAAAACAGGCGGCAAACTAGTACTTGAAGGAAGTTCCTAGGTGATCAATGGCCTTCTATGTACCAGAATACAGTTTGCATAGCTTGTGTACAAAATCAGCACACTGAGAATTAACATAACTTCCAATAATAGACACCATTCCATGGCAAATTTTGAGCTATTTCAAAGTGATGGTACCTAAGTCAGATGGGTCTCCGCATACACGAAAGAGTCATACCCAACGGGTCCGACTCCGGAGAAACACCGCCGCCGGCAGAAAAAAAAGTTACCCAGCACGGCGAGAACCTTACGATCGATCTCCATCCACTCTTCCTGCAGTTGTTTCTCAGGTCTCTCTCGGCGAGGTGAGTATTTTCAAACTTTTCAAATTCTCAATTACCTCCGTCATGCTTCCCCAGTCCCGTCAATTCCATACCATTCAACCCCATCTACCAGAGGAGGGGCATATACCCCGCGGTGGGCTCCCACAATCGCTAACTTTATCACAGTCGCTCGAGACACTGCTTATACAATGGCTCAAGAACAATTGCGCGTCCTCGTTGTCGGTAATGGCGGCCGTGAGCATGCTTATGCTTGGAAGCTGAGCCAGTCGCCCCTCGTCGACCACGTCTATGTCGCTCCCGGAAATGGCGGTACTGGTCTGGGTGCTTCCAGCAAGATCTCCAACGCCAATGTCAAGGGCGATGATTACCCCGGCCTCGTGGCATTCGCGCAGCAGAATGGCGTGAACCTCGTTGTGCCCGGTCCCGAGGCGCCCCTCGTCGACGGTATTCAGGGCTACTTCCAGGCCGGTAAGTCGAAGAAGTTTCAACCATCTTGGCACAATTGATCGCTGAGGCATTTTCCCACTCTGAATAGTCGGTGTCCGATGCTTCGGTCCCTCCAAGGCCGCCGCCCGCATGGAGGGCTCCAAGACCTTCTCCAAGGACTTTATGCAGCGCCACCACATCCCCACTGCTGCCTTTGGAAACTTCTCCGACTACGAGTCCGCCCGCCGCTACCTCGACACCGTCTCCCACAACGTTGTGATCAAGGCCTCTGGACTGGCCGCTGGCAAGGGTGTTGTCATTCCTACTACCAAGGAGGAGGCGCACCAGGCACTCAAGGAGATGATGCTCGACCACCAATTCGGCAATGCTGGTGACGAGGTCGTCATCGAGGAGTACTTGGAGGGTGACGAGCTGAGCATTCTCACCTTCAGCGACGGCTACACTATTTACTCCCTGCCCCCCGCGCAGGACCACAAGCGCATCTTCGATGGTGACAAGGGCCCCAACACCGGTGGCATGGGCTGCTATGCGCCTACCCGCATTGCGCCCAAGGAGGTGCGCGATGAGATCGACCGCACTATCATTCAGCCTTCCATTAACGGCATGCGGAGAGACGGTATGTTGCACGATCCTCAATTGGAAGCCTAGCGCACGGTTCTAATACGATTTAGGCTTCCCCTTCGTTGGCATTCTCTTCACCGGTATCATGATGACCAAGACCGGCCCAAAGGTCCTCGAATACAATGTCCGCGGTGGTGACCCCGAGACCCAGACCCTTCTGCCCCTGCTTAGCGAAGACACCGATCTGGCCCAGATCATGGTCGCCTGTACTGAGCACTGGTTGGACGGTGTCTCTATCAAGGTCGAGCCCAACTACTCCACTACGGTTGTCGCCGTCGCCGGCGGTTACCCCAACTCCTACGCCAAGGGCAAGGCCATTACTTTGGATGCCACTCCCGCCGGCACCTTGATCTTCCACGCCGGCACCACCCTGTCTGGCAATGAGCTTCAGACCTCCGGTGGTCGTGTCATCGCTGCCACTGCCACCGCCGCAACCCTCGAGGAGGCTGTCTCCAAGAGCTACGAGGGCATTGCCACCATCCACTTCGATGACATGTTCTTCCGCAAGGATATCGCACACCGCGCCTTCCGCCAGACGGCCGACACCTCGCTGACCTACGCCGCCGCTGGTGTGTCAATCGATGCCGGTAACGAGCTGGTTAACCGCATCAAGGCCTCCGTCGGTCGTACCAAGCGTCCCGGTACTGATGCCGTCATCGGCGGTTTCGGTGGTCTCTTCTCTCTGGCGGCCGCCAACCCCGAATACCACGCAGACTCGCCCACCTTGATTGGTGCTATCGATGGCGTTGGCACCAAGCTCAAGATTGCCCACACTGTCGGCATCCACGACACCGTTGGTATCGATCTGGTTGCTATGAACGTCAACGACCTTGTCGTTCAGGGTGCCGAGCCGCTCTTCTTCCTTGACTGCTACTCCTGCGGTCACTTGGATGTCCCCACCGCCACGGCCTTCGTCACTGGTGTTGCGGACGGCTGTGTGCAGGCCGGCTGTGCCCTGATCGGTGGTGAGACGGCCGAGATGCCCGGTCTGTTTGTGGACGAGACGTACGATGCCGTTGGCGCCGCTGTTGGTGCCATCAACACAAGTGGTCCCCACGCTCGCCAGATTCTCCCCCACACTGATGCTATGCGCTCCGGTGACGTCCTCCTGGCCCTTGGCTCGTCTGGCCCTCACTCCAACGGCTACTCGCTGGTGCGCAAGATCGTCGAGCGTGCCGGCCTGGACTTTGCCGACCCCGCCCCCTTCACCATGCCCGGTCAGACCGAGCAGCTCTCCCTGGGCCGCGCCCTGCTCACCCCCACCCGTATCTACGTCAAGTCTATCCTGGCTGCGCTGAACGCCCACAAGACTGCCATTAAGGGTCTGGCTCACATCACCGGTGGTGGTCTCACTGAGAACATCCCCCGTATGCTGCCCTCGACCCTCACTGCCGCCGTCGATGTCAGCTCCTGGGCCCAGCCTTCTGTCTTCCAGTGGCTGCAGCGTGCCGGTAACGTCTCCCCGGTGGAGATGGCTCGCGCATTCAACTGCGGTGTTGGCATGGTTATTGCCGTGGAGCCTTCGGCTGAGGCGGAGATTCGCCAGAGCTTCGAGGCTGCTGGTGAGGCTGTCTACCGTATTGGTGAGCTGCGTGCCCGTGCCGAGGGTGAGGAGGGCTGCGTGATCAGCGGCCTGGAGTCGTGGAACGTATGATTTCTCCCTTAGAAGAGGAAGAGTTTTCATCTTGTTTGAATTTTTCTGCGATGTTTAGTCGTTGATTGTTATGACATTTTCTCGTTACGCTTTTGTCGATCTGGTGACACAAAATTAGGACTTGTGCTGGTCCTGGAATGAATGACGCTGAATTTTCTGTATTATGGATGCAATGATACATACACTTATATATACTGTCAAGAATTGAAAGTTTCTCTAGACTCGTCTCTTGATTTCTTGTCTCTTAGTTTCCTTTCCTCTTCACGCTCGAGGTCCGAGCATCCGATCAATGCCCTCGTATGAGTCTATGTCTTAGAGAAAGGTCTTGGATATCTGTGCTCCTATCATAAACATCAACTTCGCATAACATACCTTGCGTTGTGCTATAATTGGAATATCTCCCAAATCAATACCTCCCCGTGCTAGTCCCGTAGTTAGTCTAGTGTTATAATCTCCTTGTCAATCTCCTTCTCAATCTCCTTATCGCCAACGTAGATATTGATGCCCTCTGGCCTTCTACGTCTCCTCTCCCCGCTCCCCCGGCCTCACTCGACACAACTACGCCACTCAGCCAGTTGCAGGCTTTGTCCGAGGAAAGCCAACACCCAACTTACCGCACAGTCCCAAAAAAGACGTTCAATCGACGCCTAGATGATCCTTGGATCTAGTATATCCCTCCGGCATCTCGGGCTCGCGACACTCTGTATGCGAGACCACAGGATATTCCCGGGATCGGGTATAGCAGTAAACTTGGACTGCGACTTCTAGTAAGTTCTGCTGATCGGGCATATTCTTTGAGTTTACCTTCGACTGTTTCTTTCAGGGGTCTTGCTAGGAGTCTTGCGGACAGTCTTTCTAGAGAGTAACTCTCATTTGTGATCGAAGAAAATTTAAGTTCTTTCCAGTTGGATCATCCATTTTCGCGGTTCGCAAATCACCCTACTAGTATGAGATCAAAGCCAGTCTCTGGAGGTTTATGGCTCGGTGGGATGGGCCTTCGATAGCAAAGAGCCGTTCCCCTCTAACCTCCCCGTGCCCAGCATAGTGAATAAGAACGATGGATTTGCCGGGTGCGTTTGCTGCGAGTCGGAAAATGGACCGAATTTTATCATTAAGTGTCCAGCCCGGGGTCTGATCCTGTTCGGCCAAAATCTCGACTTCAGCTTGGTCAAATGCTCGGTGTCTGCAGAGGCATTCGTGTTATCTTGCTCCCATCGAACACAGCGCGAAAGAGTTGTTGTAAATTCGGCTATAATTATTCACAGCGCGAGTGATCGCGTCCTCAAACTGTGCGCGAGTTATTACGTTCGTAGTTTGGTCTGCGCTGATGGCTGCCATGGTGGATTTATGGAGTTATCTTGTAAAGGGAGTGAGGTTTAAGTTAGAATTCTAGATTGTTCAGCTGGAAGACGAGAATATAGATGCAGAAACAAGGACGGTTAACTTGTCGAAGATACTTTTACGAGGACATGATTCAGGACAGATACTCATGGTTCATTGAGGCGTCGCAAGACGCAAGACGCCGGGAGACATACGCGATACAAGGCCCCTCGGAGCTGCACGCTCACAGAGACACTCTAACACTACTGACAAGATAAGGATACACTGCTGAGATAGACAAACCCTAGAGCGAGCGTAGCACTGATATCACATTCAAACACCACTCCACACTTCGCACTCCATGTATAATATTCCACACACCACACACCACACACCACACACCACCACGAGCCTCCTGGCCGGTTCTAGGGCAGCCAAAGTACAGGAGGACGGCTGTACTAGAAGCAGGATGAGCGGATAATGAAGAGATAAGAATCAAGCCATCCGGTCATTCTCCGGGGCAGGCTCGGGGGAGTCGGGGGGCTGGCGGGGGCGGAGCGGGAGATCCGAGGTCGCCTGCCCAGTTGCCGCAGCGGACTGGGGATGATTGGCCTGCCAGTCCAGGAATTCTCGAAAACGCGCAAACAGCGCAAGTTCTGCGGGAGTCGTAGGCGCAGGCGCGGAGGCCGGGACAGGGGCCACAGGGACCGGGGCAGGGGCCACAGGCGCAGGCGCAGGCGCAGGCACAGGCACAGGCACAGGCGCAGGCGCGGGGGCCACAGGGGCCGGGGCGGGGGCCACAGGCGCAGGCTCGGGGGCCAGGGCAGGGCCGGGGAGGGAGAAGGAGAAGGGAACGCCAGCCACGTTGAAACTTAACTAGGAGGTTCTCCCCCGCGAGAAGGAACCGCCGGAGTTATGTCGGCCTCGGCGGCCATTGCCGTACGGACAATGCCGGTCCGAGTAGCCAACATTCCGCCCATAGTTCGAGCAAGAAGCTCGGCATCCGCTAAGGTGACGTTTGTCGCACGTCGGGCAGGGCGGCCGGCACTCGCCAATGTGATTATTGGCACAGTGAGGGTACCAGGGGTGCCGAGGGCGGCGTTAGGGCTGGTCGGGCTTATCGCCCGGGCGTCTATCACCAGTGCTAATTCATCACATTAGTATCAACGAACCACACTTGAGATGAATCCTAGAGGTATCTGAGAGGCACGTGAGAGGAACCAAGGCGGATCTGCGATGGCTGGATAAGGATGGATAATGAGAAACGAGGCGGTATGAGGATGGGGTGAGGATGGGGTGAGGATGGGTGAGGATGGGTGAGGATGGGTGAGGGATCGGGATGCGAGCTGTGAGTCGAAGGAGACATGAACCTGAGATGAGTCTGGGAGGGTTGAAGGAGGGATTTGAGATGATTTTGAGATGAGATTCGATGATCTGAGGGTGAAATACTCACTTTGGCTCTATTCTGAGTGCGTTGAAGAAGAGAAGATGGGAGAGGATGGGGGGGAATGGCTTTCTCTACCCTTTTGTGCTGTTTAGTTTCTACAAGAGGCAGGAAGTCTATAGTAGGAAGGTACGGCACGGGACATAGTGTAGCAGGCAGGAACGGGCATTGACACTATAATAAAGTTGTTTTTTTTTTTTTTTTTGATTAAGAATGAACAGTGACAAGAGGGGGGTTTGAATCCGGAAGAATTGCAATTCAATAGTAGAGCTAGTACACAGACAATATCATAAAAATTACAGCGTTCGAGGAGATGAGATATGCATAGAAGGATGAGTGATGCAGGCTGATACAGTCAAGTAGAAGTGTATCTACATGTTCATCTTACTAGACTCGGTAAGAAATTCCAAGTTCCACTAATCAAGTCCATCTAATTCACCTTTTTGCGTCGAGCAAACATCATCTATAGAACGTGTGCTGTATACTAAGCCCTATCCCAGACAGGCATATGGCAGCATAGCACAAAACGTGAGATAGAATCAGGTAGCATACAACGGCCTCACGAACCACGCAAATCTTTCTCTCGACGTATCACCCATCTTTCTTATCGACTCTTCCAAATTCTCGATCATCAGCGAACTTTCTCCGACTTCGAGCATCGGGAGCGCGAAGCCCTGGTAGCAGAGCTAGCGCGATGATGATTCCGGAGGGTGACTCCACGATCAACATATCAACACAACCCCTTCCTCTCACAGAGACACTGACAAGGACGCTGAGTGATTTCTCGACATGTCAAATGCGTCATCCCGACTCTCGCGGTGGAGGGATGTCCGGCCATTCTCCGGGCAGGCCTGGGGTAGGTTTGTCGGCTCCAGAACGATAGGCAGGTAAGTCGAAGCGCCTCCTCGTCACGCCCCTGAGCGGGTGGAAGGGAAGAGTCAAAACCGCGAAGCTGTTTCTGCGGCGGGCTCGGACGCACGTTCGTCGGTCATTGCAGGAAGCTTTGAGACTGCACAAATATCACAGTTGACTCGGAGGGAGCCATGAGGACGGGGGGCGTGCCAGGGTATCAACGAAGAGAATATTGACGTGAAGCATTGACTCCCACATTAAAGGTCCGCGGCATACATTCTGCCACTGTTGTATTTGCCCGCGATTCTGACGACTGTTGCGCGGACTCAACACGTAGGTTCTCCTGTCGTTACAGGAAATCTGGGATCGCATAAACAGCGCGGTTGGTGACGGTGCCACCGAAGGAACCTGGGATTTGGCTCGCGCCCAAATAGAGCCGCCGGAGAGCGTGACAGTAAGGCTGACGCCTCCTGGCTATTCTTCGGGGTGACCGTAGGCTCGCAGGCGAGTTCGTTGCCGGTGCGAGTAGGTTCCGCGCCTAGGCGAAAAGCGCAATCGAGAAGGGTGCATAGACATTCGGTGCCCCAGGGTTCGGGAGGGCTGAGGCCCATTTAGGCGATGCCACTGGTGACTTGCCATTCCCCGTCTGAACAGCGGGAGCTCGCCGGCCGAGTTGTTGACAACACATGCAGGGACAGTGTTGGATCAAATGGCTAGCGCAATCGGAGGAACCTTAGGACATGGCGATACGACAAAAGAATGTGAAGTCGTCCATAGTGATTGAAAGGGCGATAGGTGGGTAGGGGATAGGAAAGGATAACTGAGCGAGATGAAGTGAGGCCAAGAATCACGCGGCGCCCGCAGACCGAGAAGAAGGCCCAGCACTCTCCAAGATGGCTTTTGTTGTAGTCGGGGACGGTGTTTGGTGCTCGCCGTTATAGCGGTTTTCGCATTATGGGCAACAGGGAGGAAGGGAACGGGCTGAAGAAAACACTGCTTAAGTCATCAAATAAATCTTAGCGTAAAGTCTTTTTATATTTAACCCTTTTGAAACCTGCAAGACTAATACGTAACTATATACGGCTTTATTTACAATTATGTAAGTAGGGTTCGCCTACCTAACTAGGTATTCCCTGCCTTCGTACTACCCCGGTCTACTCCCTTAAGATAGTATAACTATACGCCTAAGTAGAAATTACTTATTCTATTAATAAAGAAAAACGGTTTGAAAGACGTTTTAAAAGACGTTTCGCATAATCTACCTAAGTACTGGTATATAAGGAGTATCGATAAAAACCTAAGGGCTAATTGCAAAAAAAAAAACATAAAATGAACTAATTAATGCATTATTTTCTAACTCCCCTGAGTGTACGGTAGCTAGGCGTGGTTAGAAACTATAGCAAAAAGAATTTGTAACCCCTCTGAGGTTTAGTGTGACCACGGTGAGCTTTATGCCCTAATGGATCAGGTGTGGCAGAACTTATTATCTGTGCCGTTTCTGAATGCGCATTCTGCTCTTGTTCATTGAAAAATATCTTCGCATTCTAGTTTTGACATGTAATCCCACTTTTGGCCCTGTTGATCTTTCTCCTCTCCCAATAATAGCTAATGACCCGACATACTTAGCATTTTCCTTGAGAGGGTGATAGGCTCTCAAATAATCAAACTGCGCTTCCACTTGCATACTTCATCGGCAATCCTTGTTCGAGATTCTAGAGTATGCTAGGGACCGATGGAGCGCCTGGGACTAACCAGGGGCCCTTTCGCCTCGTAAACAGCGATAGGGGGAATTATCAAAAGCATAAAGCACTAGTTACAAATGCAACTTTAAAAGAATTGGAGTGGCTGAACTATCGCAGCGTAAAGGACTATCATTACTTGAAGGGCCTGAATGGTCAGGTACTCTCCGTGAGCCGCAAGACAAAGGAGATCCAGAATAGATTGTGGCATGTCTGCCATACGAGTATGTGTAACCACCTCCAATGGGTCAATTAACGATAGGTTTTATCGTTGTTGGTCCGCAACCCACCCCCCCCCCCCAAAAACTCTCTCATCTTGTGAGGGTCATAGAATTGCGCCATAAGCAACTTCCCGTCATACCTTCTGGAGCTCCAAGGTAAAGTATGGTTAGTTCTGAATGCCATGAACCCATGCCTTTCTGGTCGAAGTTTGTCATACATCTTCAAAGAATTCTATTACCAATACACTGGGATCTTGCAAGCCCGCATCAGCAAGATCAAGGTTTAAATATCTTCATATCCCCTCCGTTGTATGTTCCCTGGAACCTGATGTCGGCTCACTAGCGCCACTTGTCCCCTGATTTCAAAGATGGAAAGGTCAAGATATCACCAGACGTGGTCTATCTGCTGTGATCCTTTGGTTGCTCTCGGTTGTAATGTCAGTGCTGAATTCCCACCTAGCTATTTAAGGACATTTTACATGGGTTCGACCCCGGTGAAGGAGTGGCCCTGATGGTCACTGACAGCCCTTAGATTCCACTTCTATCAATACCTGCCCTCATGCTTGACCTGTGGCATGGGTATGCCCCACCGCCATCCACGAGGAGTGTCCAGGGTATGGGCTGCGGGATTGAATTCACACCAATGAGATGTCCTCTCTCCACTATGTTCAGAGAACTTGGCTAGGAGGTAGATTGGTTGCTAGAAATTCATGAGAGACACTAAGTTATAGATGGAGCTCATGCAAAGACCCCAAAACACCGTCATTCTAAACCCCAAGATATGTGCTTTCTCGTTACCTGGAACCGTGCTCAATGTTCAGAGACGCATGTCCCATCGCAAGCATCACAGTCAATTTCCCCAGACTATTATCAGGACAAGTACCACGTGCGATTCAATCTCCTGCTGCATGAAGCTTCAGTCCAAAATATTTCAATTTCCATCTTCGAATCCCAGTACCCTAGGTATTAACTTGGCTGCAGTATTCAGGATATGAGCAGACTCCGAAAACGCGGAATAGAAAGCTCTCAGGGTGACTTCTTCCCAGGCTCGATCGACTTACCATCAACCAGCTAGAACCATACATTATTAACTTTGATTGGTTCCAACCTTTTTTTGTCACTCCTCCAGAGTTTCTTGCTCTTTAGACTGGGCAGATTCATTTGAACGAGGCGTGAGGTAAATTGGCATTCTTACCTTGAAATGATTCAACCACCCAGATGCGAGCAAAGCAAACGACATTCAGTTTAACAACTATGCTCCTAGAAATTCCATGGCCATGGAGCATCATGACAGGCATCATGACAGGTAACTTGAGCAAATCCGGCGAGCGGTTGTATACTGTAGATGTCACATATTTCTTCCACGGCCAATTGCCTCCATCTTTTTGCCCTTTTCTGGGTCGGTTAATATCTTCTAGAACCATTACCTTAATCATTGAAAAATATCCCACTAATAATCAATGTCCATTTAGTACTAGTGATTGTGTCAACCGCATGATAAGTGTCGCAGAAGATATTCACATGTATTTGCGAAAGCTATTCAGACTTTACGTGAAACAGCTAAGAAGGTAATTGAGCATTAAATACCCATGATTCACAACCCGAGTCTCTCATTTAACCTGCAAGTAAAGTGAATTCGAGTTATTTTCTCGCCGAAAGTCAGATGTCAGCGGCTGTAATGGCCTCAATTTAATCATACATTGTGGCAACACTAACAACGCTTCTTTGAGTCCACTTGCCAACCTACAATTCCATACACTGCATCATCATGTGCTGCAGAATCTGGTCACACTGAAATAATCTGGAGGGCTTCCACTGCTGCCATAACTGTGATGTCACTGGAGTATGGTTGCTGGGAGAACTATACAGAGGGAAGGAGCAAAGGATCCCGCACCGGGCTGGTTACTTCTGAGATCTATGGCGTAAAGGGGACTCTCTAACACTCCAAAACATCAAGAATCGTGAAATCTGCTAATCATGGCGACAGAAATATCTGACCGAATCCCCGAGACCAAGGCTGCGTGGAAAGACAGGGCCAAGCATCATGCGATCATTTCCCTGCACGACAGGGAGAACCTGCGACCCGCTTCCGAGATTGACGAGAAGCAATTCCTCGCGCTCCGAGTCATATGGCTCAAGAGAAAGAATCGAGAGGATTTCGACTTTGGTAAGGTCGATGCTGATCTTGCACAGGCCGCGAAAATACTGGCAGATTTAGAAGTCTTTCAAAACTTCATCAAACATATCAAAGGAGGTCATACAAGAATCCTACACCGAGGTGATTCAGTCGACAGACTAGAGCTGGGTGTGTTTGCAAGCCCCCGAAGGCATCAGCTAGAGACGATTCGCAGGGTTAAGAACGCGACCGACGAAGACGGAGACACCGAAATGCCAGACGAACTGGAACCCCGAGAGCGCCCACAACCTGGGCTTTACAAAGAAGAGACCGCATCCACAAAGTCTGGCGACGCAGAGACAAAGGAGACGAATGTTTCTCCGTCGGATTACTCCCCCAGCATGGTGGGCTCGATGCTTGAGTGTGCAGAAGACATGCCTGGCAAGAAGATGGAAACCATTTGCAAAAGCATTGTCAACAACGCAGCAATACAGTACTTGGCTGCGATTTGCGAGGCAACGACAGAGCCAGCTTGCGGATTTCTTGACTTGCGAGGGCCTTTTGAAAAATTCGTAACTCGTTCGAATGTCTCCATGGAAGCACGCGTCGACGGTATATTGCAGGGACGCGATATTCCCGACGTCTTCGCCATTGTCGAAGTCAAACCCAGGTACCGGAGGCGCAAAAGCACCCCCAAAATCCTCTGGCAGGAGTCCGCTGAGTTCGTGGCTTGGATTAATCACGATCTGAAGAACAAGCGAGTCGCCGAATTCCCAATGTGAGAAAGCCTCCATTCAGGATTGCGGGTCACGCTAATGTTCAAACAGGCGGCTTTTGATTGCCCAGGACCATGATGAGATCTATCTCTGTGTCGCAGAGTACGACGAGGGCTATATAAAGTTCCTCACCGAAGGTGACGACTCAACTGACAGTTTCTTGGAGATCCAAGAATATGGCCCATTCCACATTCGCAGCGGAAACCAAATGCGAAGAACTGGCCATCAAGATATACGCCTATTGTCAGGCTGTCACGGATCACATTAACCGCATCAAAGCACAGACTGACCTTCAGCCATTGAGCAGAGAAAGTACTTGGGACAAAAGTTCCATTTGAAACCGGCTGCCAATATGCAGTAAAACCTACCTGCGAATGTGCAGGATCATTATTACAATCGGCTGCCAATAGGCAGTAAGCCCTCCCTGCGAATATGCAGAATCATTATTACAACCTGCTCTTTTCTGGTATAATAAAATAAACGACTGTGGCCTTTTGACTTTGCTCTTCCAAAACTTCCAAGAGACGTAGATTGTAAGGAGATAGAAATTCCTAGCTCGCGGGGTAAATACTAAGAGTGACAAGGGTAGAAAGAACGGAAGCGTGAAGCTACGGTCTTTGTTTCGAAAAGATGTCGTGATGATGATATTGAGTAAAGTCCCAGTGGGGAGCTGTGACCTCCGTTGGTGTATGCAGGTGGGGTTGTGCTGAGCTCTAGAATTATCAGACATGTGCGCAGACCGTAGAAAGCGATACAACTAAAACCTGCAGCACATTCACCAATTGACTGTAACGCCTTTCACGCCATTTAGGATAGGGGCAGAGTAGTGCGGAGGGTGCTCACGGTGGTAGGAGGGGAGGGTGCAAGGCTGTGTCGACGGGGGACAGAGGCGGCAGATACTCGTCAGGGCTCAAAGCAAGGGCCAGTGACAAGGTGAAAAAGGTAAGTGGAGAGGAAAAGTGTAGAGGATAGGTAAGAATATCAAGGAACAAGGGATGAAGTGTGGTGCCCGCTAGTGGGTGCAGGTTTTGGCGAAAACCCGGTGACTCGGAGCAGCTTATCGAACTCAGACAGCTTGAGGGTCCGCAAATAGACCACAGCCCCCTTTGATCGGTCGGCAGCCAAGGTGAAGGGGGGGCAGCCAACTCCTGAAGCAGTGTTACGCAAGGCAGCGAACGCGAGATGGTCGGGGGTTTGTAGTAGCCGCATGAGCAATGCGCTCCAGTTTAGCGTCTTCGAGTATCAGGTGAAGTCGCCACGATAGGATCGGATGGGAAAGCAAGCCGTGACGACACGAAGAAATACCTGGAGACGAGGACATTAGAACTGACCGAAGACAGTCATCATTTGACCGCTAGTCAAGAATGTATCTCACTCACAGGCGATGACCATCTTGTGTTGTGCGCGAATATTTCGTCGTTTGTCCAAGAAAGAACAACCCCTCAACTCGACGTATCAACTCGAAAGGTATGCCCTATAGGAGTACTGACAGTGTAGCGCAGGAAGAGATCTATGGGCGCGGTCTTCTCATCCTCCATTTGAAACAGCCCCGAAAATTGCAGATTCAATTTCTTCCCATCGTAATGCGCTTGAACAATCCTGCCATCCTTCGAGCCGGTATAAGAGACCAGCAACATCTATGTGGCTTGTTAGCTTTCGAAGCCCCTTGCAAGGTAAAATTGAAGGATCAAAGCATCATATATAGTGACTCACTGGCTGGATACGGTGGTTCCTCCAAGTACTTCGCTTAGCCCGTATCATGAACCATCTCACGATTGACTGCACTTCGTGGATGGTTAGACATTGCGGAGCAACACCTGCTGCAAACTCCACCCAGTTCCAAAGAACAGCATGGGGCTTAGGATCTGTGGGTTCCCAGTCTTCCAGTATATCTTCGATCCTCCAGCGGACTTTATGAGGGTAATAGAGGTTGGCTAATTCAGGGTCCCCTTTTTTTTCTTTTGTTCTGGTCCTTGTTAGATTATTTTGGTCATACCATGAACTCACTCCGAGTACATACCTCCATCCCTCAGTCAAAGGAGACAAGTCGCTCAAGTAGAATGGGCCAAGGGCTTGTCGAGGAACGTCTGGGTTCTCCCTCTCGGCCCCAAGTAATGCCTGCATATAGAGGAGAGTGGCCTGTGAACGGTCGCTTGCATCAGCGGAGCGCTCGTACCGTAGGTCCTGGTCGTATCGACCATATGCCTTCTTAAAGAGTCTCTCTTCGCCAGACTTGAGGTCCTCGGCAGACCAATATCCAGTACGGACCCATTCGGCTATTGATTCAGCGGCCCCACGAAGACAGCGATCCCAATTCGATCGAAAAGTCAAGTCTCTGATTTTTTGGGTCTTATCCTGCACAGGGTATCTTTCATGAAGATTTTGCTGCTGAGGCTGGAAAAAACAAGGCTCAAATTGAAGCTTGTCATCGGTCAGCTCAACTTGTGTGGCTTCGATGCCCAGTTCACAAAGGTGATCAATAGAGAGATACTCTACGGAAGTCCTTTCGATAAGCCGGTAGAGCCGACGAATCTCGTGGCAATATGAGGGTTGTTGGCTCTCCATATTGTCAAAGAGTGAGTAAGATATTCAAATTAATCGGTTCTGGTAGAAATATCGAGAGTGGTTGAGGAAAGATGAGGGAAATTGTTGAGAAAATCAATGGGCAACTCAGGCGGGGGTGGGAAAAGCCGAGGCCGACACCCAAACGGCTTGAAGAGCTCCGACATGCATATTCCAAGGAAACGGATAACTATTAATACGTTTCAGTCTGTTATTACTCTTTTCTGATTTCATTCGCAATGTTTAGATATCAGGACTAGGTAGTTTTCAGCATAAGTTAGCACTACATAACTCTGCCATATGACACTGCATTTTTAGCCCGAATAGGAAATTGTAGATCTCACTGCCTGGCTACCTGCCAAGACTTGCAAAATGGTAAGCTATCCTGTTGCCAGGTAATTGCCTTCAATTAAGACCACGGTAAGTTCCTATCAATTCCATTGATATGGCTTGCTGAATCAGCACACCTATTGCCCGGCGTCCACTTGGACGCGGCGGCGACCAGCCCACCCCGAATGCCCTCAACGTGGGGGCCGTCATGTTGACAAGTGCGGGTCTTCCTGCGACCTGTGACAATCGTCACCTTGGCCAATCTCGAGCATTCTACTCGAATTGCGGTCCACACGCGGCGTGCACAGCAAAGTGCGTGAGATCATGTGGGAGAAGGCGAACACGACGATCCCGCATTTCATCTCCGCCGCCGAGAAGCGATGTATGTCCCCAAAACCATACCGTTATCCCCGAAGGGTCTGTTCAAAGCTAACAGTCTGTACAGCTATGGTCACCACGTACAACGTCATCGTCGCCCAGTGTCCCCCCATCCCCGGCCTGGGTCTCCACGACATGCACTCGATCTCGAACGCCCGCTTGTCGTTCCTGCTCCTCTGCCAGCCCACCTTCATTTCCTACATTGCGCACTGCAAACTCGCTCAAGACCAGCAGTGCGTATGGCCGAACCGGGCGCGATTCACCGACGACGACATGGAGGGGCTGGCGCGCAAGCTCGCCGACTATCCCATCTACGAGTCGGTCGTGTTCAGGGAGCTGTGGCGGCGAGTACGCCATCCTACCGTTGTCGGTGCGCTTACTGTGTCGTCGACCAGACATGAGCTTGGGTATGCTTTGGCATGAGAACACCCTCGAGTCATATCTACGGGTAAAACGTCAGATCACTCCCCCGAACTGCTCTCGCGTTGTTGTTCATCCCACTTGGCCAGGGCAGTCACTGCCGCGCCGCTGGCTTGGTGCCAATACCCATCTGGTTCCTCTACCTGGTCCAGGGCGGCCCGTAGCAGGCGCAGCGAGTCCACGATGCCAATCGGAGTCGTGTCACCATTGGCGAGACTGCGACTTAGCGCGATCAGGCTCATAGAAATAGGCCAGCCGATGAACGTCGCTTGGAGGGTGAAGTGATCTCGCTAAAGGAAAGAACCAGATCAGACTTTGACCAAGTACAATAAGAAGTGATGGGAAAGGATTACCTCCGATCGCTGGACCGGCCAGTTCATGCGAATGGCTCCGAGAATCTTGAATGCCGCGGCAGTACTGCACTTGCGACTTTCCGCTGCAACGAGCTTGGGCAAGTCTTGCTCTTCCACCTTGCGTATCGCTGCCTCGTGGAGGTTAATATGCGTTGCACAGAGGTTGAGGTGCAGCGAAAACGCCAATGCATCTTCTCGGACGGCTTTCGCAGTCAGGTAACGTTGGAGATGGCGGTGTAGTCGTTAATCGTCTTCACTAGGCGGTAATGACGGTCCCAGAAGCCGGAATCGCTAACACTGCGAGAGAGGATACTAACGTGCTCAAAGCAGAGGCGGGCCAGCTTCACCATAATGGTCACCGCGGCGTAGGAGGTCAGGTAGCTTACACCCGCAAGCTTTGTCGGGTCACTGATAAACGGCATTGGGCTAGGGCAAAATGTCTCGTTGAGTTCACCGGGCGACGGAAGGAAGACGCACAAGTTGTCCTCTTCGAGAGTGCAAGGGCGGCCAGTGCGGACGCACCCGTAGCTCTCAAAGATGTACAAGGACCAGAACGAACGACGGATCTCCTCCAGCGAGGCGGGATCGCGAACATCCCAGACGAATTTGATCTCGGGGACATCCTGTGGAGGTCCAGTGAGCTCTCTCGTCGCCTCACCGTTGTCTATGTGACGCAGGTTGAGGATTTGAGCCAGCGTCACGGCCCGGCCGAGGGTCATCCACGCGCGCACAAGGTGTTTCCTCGTCAGCTCGTAGCGAAGAACGAATAATAACGCTTGGAAGGCATTCAAGCTCGTGATATGCGTCTCGTCATCGTCGCGCTCGCACAGTTCGATGTATTTGCGCGCATTGCTGTAACAGGACGATTGTAGATGGGCGTATTCTGGGGCGACCGTCGAACCGACCAGGGCCACCGCGTAACTGAGGGCCCGGATTTGGGGAGAGCCGGAGTCATGGGTCCATTCTCGGTGAAATCGTGACGGATTCAAAATTGGGAGGACCGGATAGAAAATACCAAAGTATTTCTGGTGTCTGTCGCGATCGGTCAGTGCATTATCCTGCGGACAAAGGGAAAGCGGGAATCCGTTACAGAGAGGCAAGATCCGACGGAGGAATCAGGTCTTCTAGTTCATGGGTTGGGGGAAAGAGGGAGCTTTTAAAAGCCGGAGACACCGAGCTGCTGTTGGCAGCAGGAGGATAGCCACCGTCGAATGGCGTCCGCAGCTGATTACTATCACCGGGGAGGATGGTTGAAGGCGCGTCCGGGGCTAGAACCGAATCCATGACTCCCCAAAAGTCAGGGATATCTTCCGTCAGATTCGCCAACATGTCCAACCCCTCAAAGGCACGATCCATTGGCGGGGTGACCTGGCTCTGGAGTCGCTGCATTAGTCGTTCCTGGTCGCCCAGCCGCTCTGGAGGCGTCAGCACTGGCCACAATAGATCCACATGGGGAGGCAGCGGACACGCAGTGGGTGTGGTGGTAGTGGATGCTGTCGAGGGCGACGTCCGCAACAGGGCTTCTGCATGTGCTGAGACAACCGACAAGGATCAGCGAGAGCCTGGTTGAGGTGACAAACAAGCCAACATGAGACCCAGGGGGGCGATTTACCTAGTCGGGTCCGCAATTCGGATAATTGGCGTGGCATGTCCGCTTGTGCAGCACGATATCGTTTGCGCCCCTGATAGCCGCAGTCATAGCCAAGCCGCGCACAACGGCCACACTTGGGATCTCCCCGGTCACAGCGGACCTTGCCTGTGAACGAGTCAGTCAGCACGGCATTTCTTTGCATTTCGGCAAGCTTCTCGCACGTTCTCTGCAAATGTCACAGGCCAGTCGTCCCGAGGTCGTGGTGGCACGTTCTTTCTTGGATCTGGGATGGTCGTTGCCACGGTCCTCCGTCGAGCCGGCGCTGGAGTCTGATGCGTCGGCCGTACGGCGCAGCATGGTGTATATGGGTTCGAAAGATCAGAAATGTTTCCTTTGGGGATCTGGATTGGTGGAGAGCCTCTTTTAAATGACAGATGCGGAGGGTGAGATGGGACTTTCTCTCCCTTTCGTCTTCGAGGACCTCATACCAAGCCGCCCCCAAACAGGGGAGAGGAGGGGGAATCACTAAAGAACGGAAGATCCGTTGGAGTATGTGGGATAATCAGACTGCCCAGGGATTGCAAGATCTCTCTGGGACAATTTTCCGTGCATAAACTATATATTCGGGGGTTACTGGCAAGGAAGAGAGGCGGAAGAAGCCTATCACACCCTAGGTGGTACAGGACGTACCATGGGTATGAAAATACTGAACGGGGTCTTTCTGTCTCGTTACTCAGTACCTGGACACTCTCATGCGAGACCTTGGCATCAATGCGCGTCGGAAGAAGACCTTTTTTCGAAGAATGGTTCACTCCGTACCGGCCGCGAGACTATCGAGGGCTCATTGAGGGATATCTGATGTTCCAGTCTCGTAGAGTTGGGGAGGACAAGAAGACAAAGAAACAAGAGAAGACGATGATGGTACCATCCAAGTTGGGAAACGAGCTGTCGAACAGACACGGTCAGGTGACGCTGGAGGATGCGCTTACAGCCTTACACGGAGTTGAGGCGGCCGATCGGTGCCAAGACACGGAGTTGGAGCGGCCGTTCGGAGCCCTAACTGACCGTGTTGGGACATCTATATAAACAGTACTCCTCAGAAGTAGCAATCCCTCGTGAAAGATTCTTTCTTTTGAATTATTGCTCATTGCAAATCCAAATCCCCTTCTCCTACTGCCTTCATCATCATGCCGGTCATGGATGCAGATCCAGAAAAACAAGGCAGCAATGGGAACGTTGCCAGCACCGACTCCAGCGAGGATGTTGTCCCGAAAGAGACATCGCCTCGTCCGATTCATGGATGGAAGGTACAACTTGACCGACGACAGATACAAGAATGATAACTAATTTGTTATAGTGGGCCATTGCGTATGCCTCAATGATCTCGACGACCTTTCTATTCGCGTTGGACAATACTATCGTGCGACCCCATATTCCCCATCCCAGCTTCTTAAGTTGAAACTCCCATCGGAAAACAGCTAACCGATACTCACGCAGGTTGCCGACATCCAACCGGTCATCCTCGACTTGTTCGGCGAAGTGTCGCTTCTTCCATGGATCGGTGTCGGGTTTGCGCTCGGCACTATGTGCGTCCTGCCATGGGGCAAGGTATACGGAGTCTTCAACGTCAAATACGTCTATCTGTTCAATATCGTACTCTTCGAAATTGGAAGCGCTGTGTGTGGCGCCGCTCCGAATATGACTGCCCTTGTGGTCGGTCGTGTCATCGCCGGGGTGGGCGGATCTGGCATGTACTCGGGGACGTTGAGTTTTGTGGCCATGTTGACCTCACTGAAGGAGCGACCAATGTATATGGCAGGAAGCACCGTGATCTGGGGAATTGGAAGTGTTCTCGGCCCAGTGGTAAGTTTATCTATCATCGAACTCCATTGGCAGCGTGTCTGACCACGGCGACTGATGGTTATAGGTCGGTGGTGCATTTGCAGATAGCTCTGCGACCTGGCGATGGGTAAGTTATCATCACGTCCGACATGGACTTTGAATTCTAACTCATGTATAATTTTCAAGGCATTCTACATCAATCTCCCGATCGGAGCTGTCTTCGCCCCATCCTATCTCTTCCTGATCCCCAGCGTGGACCCAAAGCCGGGCAAAACTTTGGCAGAAAAGTGTCGTATGGTAGACTGGATCATGACGACTACGTTCCTTGCTGGGTCCGCCTGTCTGGTTATGGCTATCACGTTTGGTGGCACACTGTATGCATGGAGCTCCGGCAACGAGATTGCGCTCTGGGTTGTAGCGGGGGCCCTTTTCATCGTCTGTATCGTCGTGGCCAAGTTCCACCCAGGCGTGGATAAGGACTACCGGCTCTATCCAGCGCACTTCTTCCGACGGCCTATCTTGATCAACCTCCAGGTGCAGATGTTCCTGGTGTCCGGTATTGTGCTAGTCTGTACTACCCTACTGCAATCAAGAGAGCTACTTGATACTGACTGGACATAGGCAATGACTTATTATATTCCACTGTTCTTCCAGTTTATTCGGGTTTGTGGCGTCCTCTCTTGAAAGTGACTTCTAAGTGTGAAACTGACTGGTCGTTTGCCCGGTGGTAGGGAGACGGCCCCTTGGATGCTGGCGTACGGCTACTCCCTTTCATCATCTCCATGGTCGTATTCGCCCTGGCCAACGGAGCCTTAATGCCAAAACTGCCATATATCCTCCCATGGCATCTCTTCGGCAGTGCACTTGTCGTTGCTGGAACAGCACTAATGTGTCAGTGTCGACCATCTTAACAGGGGGAAACGGCTAACAGAGAGAGAACATCTAGACACCGCGGACCCCAACACATCCAACGCAAAAATATATGGATACTGCATCCTAGTCGGTGCCGGATCAGGCTGCTATGTTGTCGCCGGGTTCCCCGTCGTACAGTCTCTTGTCACACTTAAGGATATACCGAATGCCGTGGGCGCAATGGCTATTTGTAAGAAGGCCCGAGTTCGTCCATTGAGAATATGTGCTAACAATCTGATCTACATGTACAGCCCAAGATCTTGGCATGGTCATCTTCCTTGCGATGGCAGGTTCGATCTATCAGAACCTTGCCTTGCAAAAAGTGACCCAGGCAATGCCCGCACTGAGTACAGCTGACATCACCAACCTCGTCGCCGGTACCAGTAGCCGGACGTACAAAGCGCTGTCGGAATCGGAGCGAGCTTTGGTCACGCCGCAAATCACGGAGGCGATGAGCAATGTGTGGTTGTTCTTCTTGGTAGCTGGGATACTGAGTTTCGTCCTGACTCCTCCTTTATGGGTAAGTCGCGAACCTTTCGGAAACATATCGACTACCTAACTTGTGGGTTGTACAGAAAACCAGGATGAATGGGGCGAATGCTGCTACTGGAGGGACTCGAAACTGCCATTGACCAGAAAGTGAATGTGATGATCAGAATACGAATCGGGTCCCTCCCGCCTATTTGATCATTTAGCCTATCTATTTAGCGTGTGTACCTGGCGCGATGTGTAATATATATCACGACACAATTGTTTATTGTGACACAAGACCCCTCTTTACAGGGCTGTAAACCATGGCTCGTGACAACTTCCGAATAACTACATGGTCTATTTGGTATCATTTGACCTCTAGGAACACGCAACAATTTGTGGATTTCTCATGTATCGTACCTTAGAGGAGTCCACCTTGCAAGACCCTTATGAATTATGCATAAGACTCAGATATGATTCACAAAGACAGTTAGCGCGTCCGATCATCGCCCTTCTTGTCAACTCGTCAAGAATTCACTCTTGGCTCGGCACAAAAGTCCATGTACATAGCAAGCAAGCTTTGTCCAAGCTACCACGTCTTGGCGCGTTCTTTATTTATTTCCACTCGCAGAAGCCCGCGTTCTGCGTTCGCTTCGACAAGACAACCTCGCAATCCGACCTCGTGTCGCGGCTATTTGAAAATCCTAGCCTACGTGGAATTGGTTGAAAGTTTGGTGGACTGGCTGCTTATTCATTTATTCCATCTAACTACAACTCGCACTCTTGGGCTTCTTGTAGCAAGAAATGACTTGACCCCGCCCGGCACATTTGCACGTCAAAAGCTTGGTTCATCCTGCAATCGGTAGCTTATGGTCACCTTCTTAGCCTGTGCGCCACAGTAACATTGCATGGGCATTGTCTTGCGACAATCATTTCCAATTTCCGTCCTAAGCGGCCGGTCGCTACGCTATCGGTGCTAGCTTATCCAGAAATAACCATCTTTTGTATAGATATCGCCATTCGGAGACTTCCCGGCGCGTTAAAAACGGGCTTTCTTCATCGTTGACGTGCGGAGAAGTGGGAGATCCGGATTGCGTCTTTCTGCAGGGCTATTTGATCTCTATTTATATTGGACGATGTGACTAGATGGGCGCCAGTGGCTGATGCAGGGCCGGGTTAACGTATACGAGGGTTGGATATCCTCACTACCGTCGTGATTATACCTTAAGACTAACGCAATGACTTGCATACTCGGAGATTCCTGCGAAATAGAAGAGAGCAAGACAAACCCGTCTTGCGAAAGGTGCAATATGCCGATGGGACCCTGAGTCCTGCGGGGCCAACTTTAGCCTTACCCCTCTCTGCCATGCTCTACCAGTACGTCTACCCGCCGTGCCTGGAGACTGACTTAACAAACATTATATTGTTTCGCCTCACAAGCTCCCTCTACGACACTAATCTTTTTTCCATAGCCCCATTTTCGATTAGTCTCTGCTGAAGCCGAATGTCAACTCTATTTGAATAAACTTCCCGCCGAAGAGGCCTCGGCTCATTTCATGGATCTTTCAAAACATTCTCAATCCATATCTCACTGTAAGAATATGATGGATGGGACATGATAGCGCCGCGATCTTGGCATGTCTACTACCCGTGAGTTAAACCGGGTCGGCCACCAAATAGAATCCTCAGAAATTCCACTAGTGCATCGCGCGATCTAGACTGGTGATTTTCCATTTCGGTCTCCGACGGTGTCACGCATTCGCCATTCTAGCGTACTTCTTCTATCATGAACAACGTATAGTACTCTTGCGCTGATATTGATGTTGCATCGAAGTTCATTTGCAAGATGCCGGGCGACTGAGGAATCAGCCTTGCTCGGGTCTTCAAGGCTATACATACTCTGGCAAAAGGACCTGAGAACGGGTATATAAAGTCTGCTGTCTTTGCTTGTGACTTGAATTGTTTCAGTAGTCAAGCATTCGGCCTCGATTCCTCCAATCTTCCTTTGAAACTCATTTTCATCTTAACAACTCAATCTCAATCTTCATCATGAAGTTCACTTCTGCAATTCTTAGCAGCGCGCTTCTCGCGACTGCTGCTTTCGCTGCGCCTCTGACTGCTAAGCGTCAAGCCCGCTATGAAGCCCGTCGTCTGGCTCGCGCGGAGTCCGGTGTGACAGAGCGCCATAGCAACCCTCCCTACAAGCCTGACAGCCACGAGGTTCTCCATCTCAACGAGACCGCCCACGTGGAGTATAGCTCCAACTGGGCCGGTGCCGTCCTCATCGGCTCAGGCTATACTGCGGTCACCGGCCAATTCACGGTCCCAACCCCGAAGGTTCCCAGTGGCAGCAGCAGCAGCGGAACATACTCTGCTTCTGCCTGGGTCGGTATCGACGGTGATACGTGGGGCAACGCGATCCTCCAGACTGGCGTCGACTTTACGATCACCAATGGCAAGGTCAGCTACGATGCCTGGTACGAGTGGTACCCCGACTACGCCTACGACTTCACCGGCATTCCGATCTCTGCTGGAGATGTCATCAAGGTCACTGTGACTGCCGCTTCCAAGGCCTCTGGCACTGCAGTTATCGAGAATGTTACCACCGGAAAGACTGTTTCTCACACATTCTCCTCCGGCAGCACCCAGGGCAGCCTTGGCGAGGTCAATGCTGAGTGGATTGTTGAGGACTTTGAGTCTGGTGGCTCTCTTGTGAACTTTGCCAACTTCGGCACTGTTACCTTTACCGGAGCTCAGGCGACCGACAAAGGCTCCAAGGTCGGACCTTCTGGTGCTACGCTTATTGACATCAAGCAGGGTAGCAATGTTCTTACCTCCAGCTCTGTCACCTCCAACAGTGTCAAGGTCAGCTACGTCTAAGCTTTGGAAAATCCAGCGTCATACAAAAATCACTTTCAGGGAAGACGAGGGTGCGGAGATTGGCATGTGAAGAGATATAGAGGAGCAGTGAGGAGGTGAATTTTATATATCGGCTGGTTGATTTAACATATATATATTCGAGGAAGCTAGATTTGTTACCCAATGTCTTTTGCCATGGATTCACACGATAGAAAATTGCCATACTGTGGGTGGTCTTTCGACAGATTTAGATCTATTGATTAGAAACGTTGGTAAATTTGATTCTCGCACAAAGTAATCATTTTTTGGAGACCCTTGTTAGGCTCTTACGGCGATGAGAGTGAAGATAAAGTGGACACTTTATAACACAGAGATGCAGTTGACAAAAAGTATTTTAGACAGAGGACTATTGTTTTTACTCAAGGCAGTAAGAAATCTGATAGGAGATCAGTCTTCCTTACTTGTGCGGCTATTGATCAACTCTTGCTCAACACCCAGGCTTCATCCTCATGTTCAGCCTCTTCTTGAGTCTTGGAACTGGGCAATATCCCGCTCATGTAAGTTGGTAATGACATCAATCACACGTGTTCATCTGCACTGCTAGCTCTCTCATAAAATAGCAAAGCTTTGAAGTATTCCCCAGCATAGTGTGGTGTGATCAGAGCAGGTGAGATATCCTTAGACTTTTAATGTTGGGAATCTTTCAAAGTCACATCATAAATTCAAACATTTTGAGAGGAGTCTTTTAATTGGTGTATCTCTATTAAAAACTATTACAGACAAACGAAACCCAAATTCCCTCCTCCTCATCCTCTAAAGCAAATAGATACCTCATCTCTTCAAGAAGCTGGAACAGAAATATTATCCTTCTTAATCGTCTTCCACTCCATAGTCAAAGACGGCAAAATCATCAAGGCCGACACCGCCACGCTAACAATAAACGACCGGTGAATGCCAGCATTGTACACAAGCAGGACATCAGTGAGCTTGTTAGCCGGCACAGCCTCAGAGAGACCCGTAGCACCAGCAGCCAGAACCTTAGCTGGGTCAATTCCCTGGATTAGGGGGATTTCAGCGTTCAGGTAGTTCTGGAACAAAGACTGGGCGACAGCGATGAAGACAGCACCGCCGAGTGACTGGGCGAAGAACATAAGCGAGACACCAATGGCAACTTCTTCCATGGGGAGAATGGTCTGCGCTGCCAGCGAGGGCTGTTGCAGACCGCTGCCAATGCCGATACCGAACAAGACCTGGTATCCGATCCAGGCGGAGTGGTTAGTGTCCAGCTTGAAGGTCGTCATTAGACCTGCGCCCGTGGCCATCAAGATCGTTGCGACGAACATCCATGGAACATAGTATCCGGTCGCGGTGATGATTCCACCAGAGAGAATGGCTCCGACGACGAGGGCAAGGACCATGGGGATAGTGTCGATACCAGACTTAACGGCCGATGTACCGCGCACACCCTGGAACCAGAGTGGGAGGGTGTACAGCATGGAAATAAGACCGCCACCGACGCACATGGCGAAGACGACGCCGCTGATGATGCTGCGCTGGTTGAAGATGTGAGGAGGTACGGTGGCGTCCTTCTTCAGCCAGGCTTGGACACTAACGAAGGCGATCATCAAGACACCAGAAAGCACGAAGAGCGCAATAATGCGACCGCTGTTCCAGGCATAGACTGTGCCACCCCATTGCAGGGCGAGCAGGAAGCAGATAACCGAGGGCAGGAAGAGGACACTTCCAAGGGGATCAAGGCGGAGGATCTGTCGCTTCCAGCCGCAGGGCTGAGCCGTGTGAGGCACGCGCAGGAAGAAGAACAGCATCGCCAGGGTGAATCCACCGATAGGAAGGTTGATATAGAAACACCAGCGCCATGTAACATTGTCCGTGAAAGCGCCGCCCATCAATGGTCCGACAATAGACGAGATACCAAATGTAGATCCCATCAACCCAACGTAGATAGGTCGCTTAGCCAGCGGGACAATCTGCGCAATGATAACTGTCGCGCCGGAGAAGATTCCCGCAGAGCCAATTCCTGCGATCGCTCGCCCAACGATGAAAGCCTTGGAGTTGGGTGCGCCGCCACATAGAGCGGATCCAATTTCGAAGATGAGGATTGCGAATAGGAAGATTGTCTTTGTCGAGTAGAAAGTGTAGACTTTACCCCAGGCTAGTTGGGTTGCGCAACTCGTCAAGAGATATGCGCTCGCGTACCAACTGATATCCTCGAGGGCATTGAATTGGTTTGCGATTCGGGGGACTGCCGTGGCGATAATCGTGCGGTCCTATAGTTCAACCAAAGTAAATTAGCTTTTTAATCCACGCGAGTATTAGGAAATTAATTCGAGGAATTCATACCAGTGCAACCAAGAACATAGCGAACAAAATCGAAATTACAATCACCAGCAATTTGGCGCCTGTTGGGAATTGGCTCTCATCTTCTTGGACCTCTGAGGGCTTCTCGGTGGTATCCACTGATTGGCGAGGTTGGTCGTGGAGGGGGTGCTCTTCTTGTATGGAGTGCGCCATGTTGAAGATGTCTGTTTTATTGAAGAGAGGGAGACTTGATTGAGTTGGTTTGATTTGGGTACATCTACAGGGAAAGGGGCGCACTTATAAACAAACCATCCTGGGAGCGATCAAAGGAATATTTCAAATATGGGCAGATCTCTCGGTGCCGAAATGTCCTCTCGGACGGGACGGAGTCCGCAAACAAGAAATTACAAACATTTCGGTCGGTCTCGGGGCCGTTTTGCTAGTTCCTAAGCAACTCAACATCCCGTAGGCAGCAGCCAGATATTCTTCAGATCTATCTCTTTTGAAAGGTCTTTCTAAATGGGGGTTTTTAATTATCTTTTTAAATATTCTATATATCGTTCTCCAGTATCTCGTCTAATGCGTTATTAGGAAGATGTTGTTGAAGGTTTGTCGGGACATCAAAGTTACCATGCCAAGTTCTGTAACAGTAACCCTTTGTATACACTATACACTCGACAATACACATTCCATCTTTTCTTATTTTGCCCCCTACTTATCAACCTCCGTCCAACGGAATTCCGTCGTCTCGGACAATGACGAAAACACCCCCTAAATGAGTTCCGATATGACCTACCTATATTACAATATTATGGAACCCCCCACACATCTCCAAATCCGGTTACGATAAGCAATACTGATTGACACGCGCACGACACGACATGCTATCATCAAATTCCAAAATCACAAGAGGCCACTCATGCGTTTTCTGTCAACAACGCAAAGTCCGCTGTGACGGCCACAGACCCTGTTCAACCTGTCTACGCAATGGCCAGGAATGTATTCGACGCGTCGGATCAAAATCACATCCCCCGCCGAATAGACCGCATAGCAGAGATGCGGGGGTGAATAGTGTTACCGAGCAATTGGCGAGACGACTTGAGCTCTGTGAGCGGGCTGTCAAGGCTCATGGGATTTCGTTGGAGCCTGAAGTTGAGATTGATAGGAAGCCTCCTGTCAGGGTTTTGGCGAATGCGCCGTGGCCGGTTCCGGAGGGACAGTTGATTAAGGAGACGGCTCATGCGAGATATGTGGAGAAGTATGGTGATATTCGCATCTCTCTCTCTTTTCTGTGTTTTCTATAAGGACGTTGGCTGATGGTGTGCGACTTGTGTCTTTCAACAGTCCCCTCTGGCAAGGTCTGACCAACGAACTGGACAGTGCTAGCAGCGTCGCAGACGAAAGTGAGAACGAGTACGTCCAGAATATAGATGCAGGCTCGCTGCTCTTCCGACCATCCTGTCCGAAGGGAGTACGCTCCCTGCATCCGAATACACCGCAGAATTTCCAGCTGTGGCAGATATTCCTGAATAATGTCAATCCAATTGTGAAGCTTCTGCATGCCCCGTCTACGCAGCAGTTGATTCTGGAAGCTGCGTCGGATTTGGATAATATCTCTCGGCCGACGGAGGCTTTGCTGTTTAGCATTTATCTTTGTGCGGTGGCTTCTATGGATGATGAGACTAGTCGTCAAGTATTGGGGGCGTCGAGATCGGATTTGATGGCGCGATTCTCTCGCGCAGCGGAGCAGGCGCTCATCAATGCTGAGTTTCTGAGATCTACCAATGTTTTGATTCTTCGGGCGCTCACACTCTACCTGGTAAGTTATACCTATCCAGCAATGCACTTTCCTTAGATTTACGAGACTAACTTCATTCCTCCAGCTGGCAACACGACAACGCTACGACGTCCAAACCCGATGGCTCCTAACCGGAATCGCCAGCCGCATCGCCCGAACAATGGGCCTCCACCGCGAACGCAGTCTCGGCTCTTTACCCGCCTTCGAACGCGAAATGCGCCGCCGCCTCTGGTGGCAAATCGTTTTCATGGACAGTCGCGCCGCCCAATTATGCGGGATAGTCGTCGACGCGCACTCCTACCACTTCTGGGACACTGAGCGGCCCCGAAACCTCAGCGACAGCGACCTCTCCCCGCTAATGCAGGAACTCCCCCGGGACCGCCCGGGCGCCACGGAGATGTTATTCTGCGAGATCCGATTCGAGATCGGCGATTGCATGCGCAAGTTAACCGCGATGGAGCACCAGCTCGTTGGAGCTAGTATTCCCGAGCGAATGGTTGAGGAGGAACGGGCTATTAATGCGTTGGAGGGCCGATTGGAGGACGGGTATCTTAATGATTGTGATGCGTCGATTCCGTTCCACCAATTGGCGTTGTATTTGGCGCGGTCGTCGATCTGTCAGATGCGGTTGGCGGCGAGACATCCCCGGAGATGTGGGGAGTTGTCAAGGGAGGATAGGGATCGGTTGTTTTCGTTGGGGTTGCAGGTGCTTTCGTATGATAATTTGACTTATGCGAGTCGGGACTTGCAACCTTTTCTTTGGCATGTGGGGATGAGTTTCCCCTTTGAAGCGTTTATTCTGGTCTTGACGGAGCTGTTGTCCCGCCGTGAGGGTGAAGGTGTGGATCAGGCGTGGGCCAAGGTCGATCAGGTCTATCATGACCACGGGGATCTGATTACAGCGGCCAAGACGAATCCACTCTACTTCGCGCTCGGGACACTTACGCTTCGGGCGTGGGAGATGCGAACTGCTTGGACGAGACAGGGGCCGATCTTGTCTCAGCCGTTGGAGCCACAGTCTGTTGCGAGACTTCGTGCTCTCCGAGGCAATTCCCGGGCTCCGTCGCCTGGGGCGTCGGCCCCCGGTACTGGCATTGGGGCTGCCCCACTGATGCTGGGCGCGGGACCGGGACCGGAGGAGAGAATCGGGGAGTCGGAGGGATTGTTGATGCCTGGACGGATGAGTTTGGAGCCTGGGATGGATATGGCCCAGATTGATTGGGAGACTTGGCAGAGTTTGATCGATGGGCATATGACTTGTTTTTAGTGGTAGAACGGTACTTGATGGAGATGGATCTGCGTGCTATGATCGAGTTATGGACCTAGCAGTGCATGAATTGTCTGATGTTCTCGAGGCTTATGTTGGTCTCGGGCATAGTCAGTCAATCTTAGGGGCGAGGATCGTCTTATTCAACCTCGACATCCCCGATCCCGATGTGACTCCCGCATTACAACATGCATATTCTTCACTTTATATACTTTATAAAATAGCCCTGTCAAGCATGATCTGCAAAGCTCATCCCAGCCCATGAATACTAAATAGTTCTGTCCCAACTACATTATTCACATACCAGAGTATCACCAAAATGACTGTGACTACAACTCCCTCCTTCATCGCTCCTCCCGAGCACCGCCATGAACCATCCTCCTTCGACGCAGCCCTCGACACCAAAGATGCCCCCTCCATCGTCACCACCCTTCGTACCGCCGACGACACTCTCAAAGTCTACACTCGCTCCTCCCCAAACTTCGAAACCCTCCGCGGACTCTACAACAAACTAATCACCCACCAACCCCTGGCAATCTGCCGACCCCAAACCATCGAGCAAATCCAACTCATCATTCGCACTGCCCGCGCCGCGAATCCCCCCGTCCCCGTCGTGCCACGCTGCGGCGGCCACGATGTCTACGGCCGAGGCTTGAAACCCGATAGCATCAGCATTGACATGCGCGAGCTGGACGCGCAAACCCTGTCCGAGGACCGCGAGTCCATCCGCATCGGCGGCGGTGTCACGTCGCAGAATTTCGTCGGATTCTTGGACAACCACGGTCTTTGCACTGCGAATGGAACCGCGGGGAATGTGGGTTGGACGGGCTGGGCCGTGTGGGGCGGATACGGCCCGTTGAATGACTACGTCGGACTGGGAGTGGACAACATCCTGTCTGCGAAATTGGTATTGGCCGATGGATCACTCGTCGAGGCTGATGCTGGCTCGGAGTTGCTATGGGGAGTCCGCGGTGCTGGTGGTGGCCTCGGAGTCATCGTTGAGACGACAGTGAAAGTATACCCGATGCCTGTTATGCTGGCGGGTTTCATCGCGTACCAGTGGGGCGCGAGTGCCAAGGTGCTCTCGGGTCTGCAGGAATTGTTGGATCGGGGCATTCCCGATACGATGTGCTTGCAGATGGGATTTATGAAGACCAAGTGGGGGGTGGGAATGAGTCTGATTTTTGCTTGGCCTGATTCCAAGAGTCTTGATGAGGGTCGGACTTGGCTGGAGACTGTGAGAGGGCTGGGCGAGATTCAGGTGGATACTGTTGGTGAAAGTAAGCTTCTCTTTTTGATTCGTGGAATTCTTGACTTTCTTGGTGTTTGCTTCTTTCATTGTTGTCATTGTCTGCATTGTTCTCCATTGCGTATCAGGTATTTTTTCCCCGTTCGCTGACGTTGATCGACAGCCACGTTCAAGGCGTTTCAGGCGATCACCTCCCGCGTGGTCGACGAGCCAGTCAACGTGTGCACCCGCAGCGCCTCAATCTATAAGTTCGGCCCCGAGACGATCGCGCTCCTTCAAAAGTACTCCGAGGCCATCCCCGATGGTCGTCAGTATAATGTGATTGCACACATTGGACACGGAAAAAGTACGAAGCCGAACCCCGACACTGCCTTCGCCACGCGCGAACCCCACATTCTGCTTCATATCAACGCCTGTGATGAGCCCGAGCGTATGGATGAGGCCCGGACCTGGGTGAACGGGCTGATGAAGGACATGAATGCTACTAGCCAAGCCATGAAGCCCGTATACGTGAGTTTCATGGGCGAAGATGAGGACCCTCGCGACACGTTTGGGTCGCAGTGGGATCGGTTGCAAGCTCTCAAACAATCGGTGGATCCGGAGAAGGTTTTCCGCTTTCCTTAGATGGGAGTCTAAGCGGAGGCTAGTTCAGAGCTAGAGACCAAGACAGACTAGGGCGCGAATGATCTGAATAAGCTTCTTGGCACGTGCTTACCGTGTTATCTTTTCCATTCTTCTGCAATTGACAATGGCTTCTTTTTTTGTTTCTGCATGGACTTTCGTCAAAGCTATTTGCTATCGACTCCGCTTTAGCTCGTATTGCCAATAAGTGTTGGCAACTTGGCAGAAGTGACGCCACGAGGGGGAGAGTTCTCCGCAGGAATAGATAGCCTTACCGACGAATACTATCCCTAATTGGAAGCTCTGCAGAGCAAGTCGTATTCTTGGCCGATCGTATAATCTGCAGGTAAGACGGCGGGAGGAAATTTGAAATTCCTCTGAGGGGGGGGGCTTGGCGCCTCCGAAGCCAGTCAGACGGGACGGGTCGATCAGGTTACAATGTAAGCGCAAGGCGTCCGTATTGTCTGAAGCTACTCGTCTCGGCGAAATTTGGCTTGACGAAGAAGAAGAAGCAGAGGCGTTTTTGTGAAGAAATTGTTCTGTTAATACAATAAACTACCTTTCATATTCTCCTGTCATTTCCATATTCTTTTATCATGTTGTACCGGGGACAAGGCTGTAGCTATGGGGTCCAAATTACCTATTACTGTAGGTAAGATATTTGCAGGATTTCAAGTGGATCAATGAATTCATGAGTGGGGGGAAGATGTCATAAGAATTGAATCGCGCTTGAACACTGTCTGTACTTCTTGAACAGCTCTTATCACCCTGAGGGGTAACGAGGTGCGAGGAAGCGCCATGGATCTGAACAAGTTCAAAAACGGTTGGTCGGTATGGTTACATTTGCCCCCTGCTTTGCCTTGAAATGGTTTAGCTGCAGATTTATCCCGTCCGAGCTTACATGCATTGTTCAGCAAAGCTCCTGGATCTTTTAGTCAACATATTATGGATCCTATATACTGATATTATACTGCTGGCTAATTAGTATCTCTCGCCCCCTCTCTTTGTAGCGCCTGAGCTGCCTAAGCTGATGCAAAGGCCACATTAAGTGAACACTGCCCCAGAAAAAACCCCTCCGAGGCCTGGGGGCCCTCTTACGCATTTTCCACGGGCCTCTAGTGATTGATCCTTGATTCTTATTTGGACTTGTATTACTTGGAAGATCCCATCATTTGTTTTCTTTTCACATGGATCAAGATGGCCTTTCCTGTGCAACAACAGCGAGTCGAAATCATTCGGGCTAGCTGTGATAATTGCGCCAAATCTAAGGTCCGCTGCAGCAAGGATCAACCTTCTTGTCAACGATGTCTGTATCAAGGCGTCCCCTGCATCTACAGTCCCTCGCAACGGTCCCGAAAGCGACCCCCGCCAACTCCTCCGCCCGGAACCGCTCCCCACTCTCAAGGGGTTGCATCGATGAGAGATCGGAATGGGTCGATCCTAGATGCTTGCCAGGGTTCACAAAGGAGAGACGATGAAATGAATGTGGATGGGGGACAGATCATGGCCGACGTTCGCACCGTCGACATGACTAGCCCCGGTCCACTACCGGCTCAGATCGACACTCCTTTCTCCGAGAGAACTCAATTCCCCGCCGATGCATTGAGCCCAATCAAATGGAGCGAGTTACTCGAGTCGTTTGACTCGAGTACACCGTCTCCAAATGAGTTGCCTGGTATCACGGGTATATCACAAATGCCAATGGCAAGTCCACAATCGCGGATGGACACAAGCAATAGCAACAGCAACGGCCTGGACGAATTCCCCTGGCTATTACCCTCCGATTCACATAAACAACCCCTCTGGTCACTACCAGCACCAAATCATCAATCTGCACACCAATGTTCCCAACTAGCCATGTCGGCCATATCCCGGCTAGACGCACCAATGACCCCCTGTCCATCACTCAGCCGCTCAAACTGCCCCGATCCACGAATACAAACCAACACCCACAACGGCCCCGGAGCCCGAAGTTTCGACGATATCCTCAAAGACAGCCATTCCTCCCTAGAAGACGTCCTAGCAATTCTCGAATGCCCCTGCTCCATCAAAACAGATCTCATCTTCCTCGTCACAACAACATGCACCCGCGTTCTATCTTGGTACCAAGCAAGTCTAGACCGCAGCGCCGGCTGTCTACCCCGCGAACCAGACAGCAGCAGCGGCTACAGCGAAAGCAGTAACGACAGCGGCGGCAGAAGTCGGAGCCGAAGCAGTCCCGGCGCGCCATCGTCGCTACGATCAACCCCCGATAGCAATATTTTGCAGGGATTGTCGGAGTCCTTCCGTGAGTGGGTGTCGATCCCGTCGATTAATGTGGGGGCCTACACGTTGGAACCCGCTCAGTCAAGGCGCATGATTGCCCAGTTGATTTTGGCTGAGATCGATAAGGTGAAGGAGGTGCTGGCTGCGTTTAGTCGTAGGTATTGTCGTCAGAAGGGCATGTATGCGGGTGATGATAATGAGAAGGGCTTGCATATGGCGCTGGAAGCTCACCTAAGGCACCAAATGAAGTCTGTGGCTCTCACTGCGCGCGAGCTTTTGAGCTAGCTGACAAGCAGGTGATTCTTTTTGTCCAGGTGATGATTGTTTCTTTGTCCTCGTCTTTTCTTGTACCTTTCTTGTTCCTTTTCTCTGTTCCTTTCGTTCTGCGTACATATTATGCATTGAGACTTTTGCCATTGATAACAATGATGGCTGCTTACTTACCTGTGTGTTTTTGGTTTTGCGATTTGTTCTTCACCTATCGAGTGTTTCCATGCGGCCACGTCACACAGCTTCACAGATCAGGATGATAGAACGATGAACACCATTTTAGAACGAGCTATGATGGAAGACGGAATAACGATACAGGATATAGTCAATTCATAAATGGATCTATCTACATATTTACTCTTCTGGATCAAGTTTCACCTCTTTTTCTTGGTAAATGCACATCGACCCCTCGATCGTGAACTCCGGGGGTATTCAGGCATGCGGACTTCATTTTTGGGAAGGATAGAATCTCGGCGCCGAGAGAGAGAGAGAGAGAGAGAGAGAGAGAGAGAGAATCATTAAAAGTACGCCCCGAGCTGCTAGTGTGGACCCTTTGATCCACTTTTAGCTTAGCCGTGTATGTATTACTCGGGTCAATACTAGCCCCACCTACTTCCAACACTCCCCTCCTATATTTTCGAAGCGCTGCTGGCAGTATAACAACGCTACTCGTATGAGAATAGTTGATATTTGGTAATCTAATTACTCGCTAAATTCATGAATGAGATGGGCTTCCATCTTGCCATTTTTCGCCACTTTCCCAGCTAAAATCGTAGTCATGTGAAGATATTAGGAAAGTTGGAACAACGGGGGCTGGTATTTCAACAGAGTAATACATATACCACGCTAAACTGAAAACAGGTCAAGAGATCTGCAACTACCGAACCAGGGCGTACTTTCAGCAAGTCTCCGATCTCGGCACCGTGTCTAGGTTCGGTCCCGAAATGTCGCAGTCGCAGCCAAGACGGAGATGCAAAAATGGGTCTGCCTAGAGACTGATTTAGTTTCATGCATGCGTAGGAAACTAGTGACGCACACTATGTATGACCTGGATCACGGAGTGTTTTTGCTTGTTATGTTCGGTGTTTCCGTGGAAGATCTAGCCTCGAGGAAAATAGCCCAAAAATCACGATTTGATATGGTTTAGTCGAGCCTTGGCCGCAGCTGAGTGAGAAAGCAAGCGTAATCGCCGATACTAACACAGTGGATACAAATCAATCGTACAAGCTGCACGTCACATGCTGAGCCACGACGACGGCATTCGGTGTAGTCGGGTCTCGGTTTCTGGTCGGGTCAGCCTTTACGATCCATTGCAGAATGTCAGATCGCCCTGCCCTCGGAGAAGCGATGATTAGAGAGATAGTCGTATATAGAGCGGTCGAGCCAATGACGAGATAATGCACCCGATGCTTCCTATTCTGCAGAAAGTCTAACCACAATTATGACCCATTCCGAAAAAGTCAGCCAGAGTCCTCGTAGAGGAGCTCTTCACGGTGATCGCAGCGACAAGGGCTCATCGCCGCTCGGCACAGCCATCTTCGCAGCCCTGCGTATCCTTGATCCAGTCCTGCAGTATGGGATTCTTACGCCCGGCCCTACATCGCTCGCAGCCCCAATCCTGGGCGTATTCGGCGGCACTCCACTCCCTCTCGAATCCGCCCCCATGGCGCTGGGCCTCTCACCCTGGCGATTGACCCTGTTGGGTATGTCGCTCCTCGGCAGTTTGAAGGGTATTTTCTACCTATTCTACGTATCGGAGACAAAAATGCCGGTGAAAACTGCCTTACTCGTGGGCATTTTCAAGGCTTTCTCTACCACGGTCAATTCGCTCATGTTCTGCGCTGCGGCTACCTCGGCGACGAGCTCGTATGTGCCTGACGCAGTCACGGGCTGGCATCCTATTCTTTCTATTGCCTGTGCAGTTTTCACGGTCGGGATTACTGTGGAGACTGTCTCTGAGCTTCAGCGCTTATCGTTCAAGAAGGATCCCAGTGGACGAGGCATTGGGAAGGTGTATACCGGAGGTTTGTTCCGGGTTGCCCGTCACATCAACTATGGTGGGTATACTATTTGGAAGGCTGCGGCTGGCCTTGCGGCGTCGGGTTGGGGGTGGGGTGGCTTGACGCTCCTGTGGTTGCTGGCTGAGTTCCGCAGGAGAGGTATTCCTGCCTTGGATGCTTACTGTGAGAAAAGCGTATGTTGTTTTTCCCCAGCTGAAAGTCCTCGTTTATGCGGGTTGCTAATGTTGTATAGTACGGTGAGGAGTGGGATCAGTTCAAGCGTCGGACTCGTTGGAAGATGATTCCATTTTTGTATTAGAGCTGTATGGATGGTGATGGATAAGGCATGTGGGAGATATGCGCATGTTCCAGGCATCTAGTAGTTGTCAGGCCTTCGTCGGCTTTCAATGCCCAAATGGAAGTATTAAAGTTCAGATACGTGGAAAGTCTATAAACAAGGAATACGAGAATGTTTTTTCAGGCAGTAGAAATTAGGCATTTTTGCATCATTGTACCAGGATCAGCTCGTAGAATATATACAATGAGAAATGAAACCAACTCAATCATATTGCAATAGAAATTATGCGAATAAGATCAAATAGTATTTATTGAAGATATGTAGATAGATAGACTCAGCTATCTGGATGACCCCTCACTCTCTATCAGGGGCTGCAGTCGCTCCATCAGGTCCTCCACCGTGATACCCCCATTAAGGTTCATGGAACGTTTCACAACAGACCACCAATTCAGCTTCTGCTTCCCCAACTGCTCATCGCCTTGCATGAGTGGTGGCAACAACACAGCATCCATCTCGTGAATCACCCCATCCATAACGACGATATCAGGCCGGCTCACTTTCCACTCGTCATTGACCGAGATTGTTCGTCGTCCGCTGCCCGAATCTAGAACAGAACTTGCTGAAATAAAATGCCCACCAGCCAGGGTAGGCATCTCCACTGGATGACTGGTGGTTTCTCGAGAAAAGACGACCTGCTGTCCATTCTTTGCTGGGAAATGAACATCAGAGAACAAGGTCTCATTGGCCACAATGTGGTAGGCAAGTAAGGCTTTCAGGTACTCGCTGCCTCCCGGGCCAAAGAGGAAGGCATTAACTTTGGGGCCAAGTTGCTTGAATGCAGTATTGGATGGGACGAATAGAGTCTGGCCGATATGTGTCGATGTATCGTTGACCACCTCCGCCAGTCCAGTCTCGATCAGCCCTTGGCGAAATATCCCGAGAGACGGGGTATACCGAAGTACGTCTGCGGCCGAGTCTGGCAACATCAAAAGTCGGTCAACGACGTGTAGATGGCCATTGACAGCCGGCTGAGATGATAGTACTTTGGAGTGAAAGTTGAACGTGACAGCGTCCGAGTTGTCCTGCACGCTGATCCGTTGCTGGTTCTTGAAGAAGATATCGGCATTCACGAAAGAGGAGACCGTATCTTGACTGCGTAGTCCCTGGGCTGAGACGCCTCCTTTGCCCATGTGGTATCCAACTAGGAATTTCCAGTAGAACCAGGGAAGGTCATAGGGGAATTCTTCCTTGTCGAATGCCTCGTTGATGGGCGCATAAACGGTGAGTTGGGCTTTTGGTGCCCGGAGACCACCGACGATATCGTCGAACTCTCCCACTAGCTTGGCGAATTTGCTCAAGGAAGGATCATTTTGAAGAGATTCCCATAGCGTTTTGGGCGGAGAAGATTCAGTTCTCGGAGGTTCAGGTGGGAATGTCTCGTTGATCTCGACTCGAGATTCTATGATGACGGGTTGTGGCTTCTTCCATCCGTCCAGGTATGTCTGGACAGCCAGAGAGACTGTCACCGCGACGAGTGCGACTCGCAGGACCTGGAAAATGGTTCTTTTGGCGAACGATTTCATGATGAATTTACCGTCAACTGAAAGTGCAAATCTCGAGTCTCAATTCACCATCCTAGATCATATTTGGGTGAATTCCTTTAGTGGATGCTCTAATCGGGGCTTACTCGGGGTTGTATGCAGGGCTTACGCCGACCTCCAACCGACTCGGGGTTCCGTTATGCGGCTAGTGTGGCTTACAACTAACTTTATTTTTTCATATTGTCTACTCGATCTTTCCCTCAGATGGAAATTCAAAATTTTGTTTCTTGAGATTAACGCATGTGGCAAGTATGATGCCTAGTCGCGCCCTTTGTTGGGCGTTGTGCACGCTTTTGCTGCCCGGACTCACTGCCGGAAAACTTATCCGGGAAGAGATCACGTTAACATGGGATCTGGGAGCGCCCAACGGTCATGTCAGGGAGATGATCAAGATGAATGGTGATTTCCCTGGGCCGTCTTTTGTATGGGACGAAGATGATGATATTGAGGTAATTGAGAGCGCTGCCCTTCTGGTTCGGGCAACATGGTAACTTTTGAAACTCTAGGTCATTGTGCACAATAAAATGCCATTCAATTCGAGTATTCATTGGCATGGATTGATGTGAGTATCTGATCTTAGAACTGTCATCAATTTCTCTTCTGATAATCAATTAGGATGCAAGGCACACCGTGGTCTGATGGCGCGCCTGGAGCGACACAGCTACCCATTGAGCCCGAAGAGATATTTATCTACCGATTCAAAGCCAGTCCAAGTGGAACCCATTGGTGAGATAAAAGCCCAGAAGTAAATTTTGATCAATGTTTTTGTCTGCTAATAACCGCAGGTACCATGCTCATTCGCGAACGACATTATTGGACGGTCTATACGGAGGCATCTTTATCAGGTTTGAATCCGAACCAACCACTCAGGCACGACCTTATGTTAATTCTGGTTTAGGCCGAGTCCAGATACCCCCGGGCCGTGGGGGCTGATTTCAAAAGATAAATCAGACATTAAAGCGATGGAAAACGCCGCCCGTGATCCGAACCAGGTGCTCGTGTCTGACTGGACGCATTTTAAATCGTGGAATTATATGGAAGCTGAAGAAGCCTCCAAGTTTACAATTTTGTGTGTCTCAACCAATCTCATTTTGCATGGATGGAGCGCTAATTGAATTTGGTCTAGCTGCGTGGATAGCATCTTACTTAACGGTAAGGGCAGTATCTTTTGCCCTGGAGAAGAATATTTGGTCAACCACACCAGCACATATATGAAATGGGCTCTGTATCCGGGCCACGTCAATGACAAGGGGTAAGCACCTCACTCTCCCGAATGTTCCAACTTTTAGTGCTCACGGTGTCAGATGTTTCCCGTTCATGAAATCCACCGAGGGTCCCTATCTCAGCCAGGGAAGACCAGAGACGATCCCCTTGCACCTTCAAAAGGGTTGCGTTCCCGCCACGGGTGAACAGGAAGTGATCCACGTCGACCCAAAGACCAGATGGGCAAGTCTCAACTTTATCGGTGCTGCTACTTTCAAGACGACCATATTTACGATCGATGAACACCCCATGTGGGTTTACGAGGTAGACGGACACCGGATTGAGCCCCAAAAGGTCGACACGGTCAAAATGTATGCTGGCGAACGATACTCAGTGATGATCCGACTGGACAAAGAGCCGAAAGACTACACGATACGCGTAGCAGACAGTGGATTGACCCAGATCATTTCATCGTTTGCCACGCTGCGCTATGCGGGGAGTACGGGCGCTTCATCGACAAGTCGTGGTGTCATCAACTATGGAGGCCAGAACACCACCGCGGTCGTAACGCTTGATCGTGATCATATGCCGCCTTTCCCACCACTTAAACCAGCGGCAAGGTCGGACGAGCACTATGTTCTCCACACTCACCGGTGGCTTAGCGCATGGCAGTATACGCTTAGCGGAGGTGGGATGTGGCAGGAAGATCGCAGCGCGTATTCGCCGTTGCTCTACGATATCAATCAGCCAGACGCTCAAGATGAAAATCTTATCATTCGCACCCGTAACGGGTCTTGGGTCGATCTCATCGTCCAGGTCGGATCGCAACCAGGCCAACCACAGGAGTTCCCGCACATGATGCACAAGCACACGGGTAAGATGTGGCAAGTTGGAGCAGGCGAGGGAATCTGGAACTACACGGACGTTGACGAAGCGATGGCCGCCGAGCCACATCGGTTCAATCTCGAGAACCCCAACTACCGTGACACATTCATCACTTCGTTTGATGGACCTTCCTGGTTGGTGCTGAGATACCATTCTATCAACCCGGGCCCATGGCTTTTCCACTGTCATATCGAAACCCATCTGGCGGGAGGTATGGCCATCGCCCTGTTGGATGGTGTCGATGTATGGCCGGAGATTCCTCCGGAATATGCACCTAAGCAAAAAGGTCTTGTGCCTGGAGAGCCTGTCCCACGACCGGGAATCTATCTGCCATTGCCAGAGAAAAAGCCAGACCATGATCTTTTACTCGCGGAGGATATCGTGGAGGAGGCGGCTGAGATGGATATGGTCGAGTCGTATCGATATTCGAAAGCTTGGAACTCGGTGTTACGGAAGATGATTGGCTTCCTTGAGACGATCAAGTCCACTCCGGCGTCATAATACTTTTACGAATTTTGTTTTAGTTATTTCATTTCTAATGAGCCCTACCAATGTCTTCTATATACTCGTTTGGACGCACGATACATACAATATACTAGGTTCAAAAAAGAACGGACAAAGAGCAGGTAGAATTGTGTAGAATATAGATTTATTAAAGACATAAATGTTTGTTACCAGGCATGTGCAGATGCTTGCGAAAATTGTGGGACGATGTCGCTTCATCGTTGACGACTTCTAAACGAGATATGCCTCTCTAAAGTAGGATCCTATAGTTGGAATAGCATCAATAATCTTCATCTCGTGCTGAACGGTTAACCTTTGATTATTCTGTCTCATCAAGTCCACAATTACTGCCAATGGCACGTGACTTAGGCCAGATTTGTAGGGCGTGTAGAAAAACAAAGTCAACAACTTACAATCATCCATCACTAGATCGCTCCTGTGTTCAAAAATGACTCTGATTGGTCAATTTCCCCATGGGCCATTTCCCCCGAAGCCAATCTTACCCCGAACCACCGCCCGATCTGCAGCCCGAGCCCCGAAAACCGACTAGCCCAGCCAATTAGAAGCCCGAGTCAACCAAGTATGTCAGACCACCACTACTCGGTGATGTTCAGCGATAGCTCTCAGTTTCCAACGGAGTTGAGCTCTCGGATACCAAAGAAAAGTAATGCTCTGCTAGATTCTGGGCCTTTTATCATCTCTTAGTCCAATCTCTTTCCACGGGGACTTAGCCGATTTCTATTTGCAAAATACATGCTTGACTGTATACTGCTATACTAGCGATAGACTTGACATGGCTGAGCAAAACTCCATGACTGACAAGGCGCCCACGGTGGCCGTCATTGGCCTAGGTATGCCAATTTTGACAGCGCTCCACCCTGATCATGGAAGTATCATTTTTAACGATTTGTCTTCATCATATAGGGGCCCTTGGACTAGTGGCCATGAAGAATCTGCTTGAAGTAGGATTCGATGTCACTGGCTACGATAAGCACCCTTATGTCGGCGGTTTGTGGAACTACAACGAAAGCAAGGATGCAATTTCCGTTCTACCCAGTGAGTCGCTCTTTCACTGAATTCACCGTGATAGGAGATGCTGATTGAATGAAAAATTAGGCACTGTCGCCAATGGCTCAAAGCAAAGAGTGAGTTCAGCCAAATGAGTGGGAGGATTTGATAACTGACTTTAGATCTAGGGATGTTTCACAGATTTTCCCTTCCCAGATGGTAAATTGAGCTTCCCCTTTTTGCGTCTAGTGCATATGGGAACCAAATTCTAACTCTTTCTAGAAACACCGGATTTTCCACCAGCAGCAGATATGCATAAGTACCTGGTATCATATGCAGAGCACTTCGGCATCCTGCCACGGGCTCGACTAAACACAGTTGTCCACCGCGCAGAGTGGAATCCTGATACCGCTCTCTGGGATGTGGAAACTTCAACCGGCGCTGAGCCAAAGGTTGTTCGCAGTTTCGACAAAGTTGTGTACTCCATGGGACCAGATCAAACCCCGAATGTGCCCTCAGTTCCCGGGAAAGATCTTTTTGGAGGTGAAGCGGTGCATTCTATCGCTTTCAAAAGGTAAGCTGTCTGACGTGGCTGGTGAAATTCTCTTTGCTAATAGACCAGACCGGAGGATTGGGCTGGCAAGCGAATGCTCGTTGTCGGCTTTGGAAATACCGCGGCCGATGTAGCGTGTGAGCTTGCAGGCACGGCGGAAAAGGTGTACCTGTCTCATCGACACGGTAGTATTGTGGTAGGTAGATCACCAATCACCTGAAATCAATTTCAGGTCTGCTGGCCGCTAACCATGGCCTGTAGCTTCCTCGATGGGTCGATAATAAGCCCGTCGACCACATCCGAACATACCGTAAGGGCGTGTTCCTCGAGCAACTCTCTCGCTATGCCCCGAACATCTGGACAAAGCTCATGAACAAGGTCATTTTGGGCCTGCGAGATCGACTCTACGATCTCAAGCCTGAGTGGGGGTTTGACCCGGCGCCATCAGTCAATCAAGCACGTCCCATTATCAGTGATTACTTGGTCGACAATCTCTCTCGCGGACTTATCACTTCCAAGCCACCTATTGAGAAGATCATCGATTCTCACAAGATTGAGTTTACTGATGGAACCGTTGCAGAGATTGACGGCATTATCTGGTGCACCGGGTACACAGTCGACTACTCCATCTTGGGCAAGAGTGATCCCACCATTTACCGGGGATCTGATATCCGCAGTGCCAACGGGCGTAGGATCCCACGTCTATACCAGAACCTACTCTCTTTGGAGCATCCCGAATCGTTGGCATTCATGGGCAATCTATCATTCATGAATCCGGCGTTCCTCATGTTCGATTTGGCTACAATGGCCCTAGGACAGGTGTGGTCTGGACGATCCCCACTCCCACCACGCGAAGAAATGATTCGCGCGGTAGACAAGCAGCATGCATGGATTGCGGAGCTGGCAACTAAGGGAGCGGTGACTCCAGGTCTCGTGAAGGGTGCGGACTGGCTAGACTGGGTCGAGGAAACGGCTGGGTTGGGAATGAAGGAGAATCTCGGATATGGCTTGCAAGGGTGGTATTTCTGGCTGACGAACCGTTCTCTTTGCAACACCCTCATGGATGGTCTGCTTTTGCCATTCCATTATCGCTTGTTTGAGGGTAAGCGAAAGCGATGGGATGGTGCTGAGGAGGCCATCTTGAAGGTCAGCGAGGAATTGCGCGTCAAGAACGAGACTAAGAAGTGGCAGTAGAGGCTGCAATCCTGGGATTTTGTGATCTTTATTTGTCAACTTGGTACATAGGTTCTGCTTAGGTCTAGAATTGGATTGTTTTTCATTTCGATGTTATTTTTCCCGGGCGCTTTTCTTCGCAGTGTGTTTGCTTCCGTCGGGTTTGTCAATCGGCCGGGCATCGGGCTCTCGGTCCCCGTAAGACCGAATATATATCGACGGGGATTTCCCAATGTCAAAGCTACTATTCACTATACTAAGCCAAGAAAGAAGAACTGAATTTCTTCACCATGACCGAGACTACCGTTCGAAAGGTCGTGATAGTGGGAGGGGGCGTCGCCGGAATTTCGCTGGCACATCATTTTCTCCGACGAACACTGCCTTCTCTGACTGAAGGCGTCGGTGAATCTTACCATGTCACCCTCATCTCACCATCGTCGCACTTCTACTGGAAAGTTGCATCTCCACGGGCCTTGGTGGATCCCAATCCAGGCTTCCCAGAGCCCTTTGTTTCCATCGCAGATGGATTTCAGGAATATACCGAATCACGCTTTATTTTCATCCAAGCCCGCGCTACAGACCTCGACGAGAAAGCTAGAACGCTCCGGGTACAGCTCTCGGATACCAATGAGATTGTTCCAGTGGGATACGATTCTCTAGTGATTGCCACCGGGACAACCACTCACAGCCCCCTGTTCTCCTCCGCGGGGACCCACTCCGAGACGAAGCGCGTGCTCGGAGAGATGCAGGCTCGGTTACGCGATGCCCAATCAGTCCTTGTAGCTGGTGGAGGACCGACTGGTGTTGAAACGGCAGGGGAGCTTGGAGCAATGAGACAGCACTGGCCCGGCGCAAAGAAATCAATTACATTGTTATCAGGCAACGCTTGCCTGCTATCGCATGCCAACCCGCGGACATCTGCGACGGCCGAGCAAATGCTTGAGAAACTGGGCGTTGATGTGGTCCACAACGTCCGCGTCACATCGGCTGTCCAGAAGGAGCATGATGAGGGACCATGGGAGGTGATTCTGAGCGATCAATCTACCCGAACAGTCGATGTCTACATTGATGCGACGGGAAGCACGCCCAATACCGCATTTCTGCCATCGTCCTGGCTCGATCCCAAAGGTTTTGTTAAGACCGACCCATCCAGTCTCCGTGTGCAGAATACAACTGGAGTCTATGCACTGGGTTCCATTACTTCCTTTACCAATGGGAGTTTCTTCGACGCCATCGAGGCCGTTCCACCCCTCGCTGACAGTTTCCGGGACGACCAATTGGCGCTGTATCCCGAAGTATCCAGCCGGGGCCAGACCTGGTGGGAATGGGTATTCGGTCGTCAAACACGACTGTATCAGCAAAGGGTCTCATTGACGCAGTTTGTGGTTGTGGGCAGAGATGGGGGCGTCGGGGAACTCGGGGGTTGGCGAGTGCCAAGTGGGTTGGTATACAAGGCTAAGGCAAAGACGTACATGGTGGAGAAGATGAACTCGATTGTATACGGGCAAGGTTCTCGTCGGGCTTAGCAGGTAGTCAAGCTATCAGACGAATAGTAGTCAGACTTTTCTAGTGTTTGTTTTTTACTTTTTCTTTTTTTTTCTTGCTGTTTCTAAATCATGTTTCTAGAATCTCCTCTTAACTATTTCTGACTGGGTTTCTAATTCTGTTTCTAATCCCTGTTCCAAGCACTTTTTCCTGCTTTTTTTCTCTTCCTTTTTCCTGTAGTTCTTCTGCATGATGCAGCCCCGATATCAGCTCGGGTCAGCATAGATTAATTAGGGCTACGTCGGGCCTCGAGGTACTCCTCCCGATCTCACTCCCGACCATCCATCCAAGCCCGTTCCAAGTATATGATTTAGTTTTAGTAAGACTCGTAAAAAATTGCCTTTGTTTGATTATCCACCATGCGCTTCCTCTGTCTCCATGGGCGCGGGACCAGTGCCCACATTTTCAAGTCCCAAACCGGTACGACCGTCTATTCCCGTTGAATTTTCAAACGCTAATAGACAGAACCTAGCATCCTTTCGCCTTAAACTTCAATCTCTTGCACCGGATACAACTTTTGAGTTCATCGATGCTCCGTTCGAGTCCGACCCTGCTCCAGATGTAGTCCCCTTCTACTCTGCTCCATACTACACTTTCTGGCAAGGCAGTTCAGTCCCCGCCATCAAAGCCGCTCTCGAACGATTACAGGCCAAATTGGACCGTGATGGCCCCTACAACGGTGTTCTCTGCTTTTCGCAAGGATGCAGTCTAGTCGCCAGCTATCTTCTTTACCACGAACGCACGCGCCCAAACACACCGCCACCTTTCCGATTGGCAGTCTTTATCTGTGGCGGTGTGCCGTTGCCAGTCCTCGAAGACTTGGGTCTTCCAATTTCTTCAGAAGCCCAACAGTGGGATGATGAAACGAGGCGTCTTCTTCTATCTAAGACTACCGATCATAGTTGGTTGAACCGGAAGAATGGCGCTGGTCTAGGTGCAGCCACCGATCGATGGGCTCCAGTTCCGGGTACTTGTCCCGTTATCCGGGGTCTAGAGCACCAAACGAGCGTTTTTGGGCTGGATTTGACACTGAAGCCGGCCGATATGAGAATTCGGATTCCCACTGTACATATCTGTGGCTCGAAAGATCCACGCTTCCCTTCTGCGGTGCAGTTGCATGCTTTATGTGAGGAGGAGGCGCCGTTGTGGGATCATGGTGGTGGACATGATATTCCTCGGGGAAAGGAGACTTCTCAGCGTATTGCAGAGTTGTTAGTTAAAGGCATGAGCAGGGGGGAGGAATGGGTGCATCCTGCTATCGGCGGGCTGGCATAGCTAAGGTTTTTACCGATTGTCTGGAATCGAGCGATATATATTTGCAAGAGCTTGATCTCTGAGTCGACCGTATGTGCCATATGCCCTAGTAGATCGATCCTCCAATTAAATAGTATTCCAGGTAGTGCAAATTAAAACTCTATCTAAATATCCATTGAAGATGTAGACTAAAAGTTTCAAGGAAAAATGGATTTATTATGTGTATGGAGTCTGGGGGGGGGGGATTGTATCTACATGGTCACATGACGTCACATACGAACAAAAACAATCAAAGCGTGGAGAATACGTCGCGCCACTGATGCATTACGATAGTGAACGAGTCAACTATTTACAACACAAAGCATGGGCTTTCAAGTGCGAAAGCTGGGTTTGAATGGTTGGAATTCTCATAAATTGCCGTGTTGGCAAGCACTTTCGATACGTTCACTCACTCATCAAGGGTAACAGTAAGAAGGGACATGACACTTCCCCGAGGCTGCGCCACATCCGTGAGTCGCAACCGCTTATCCGCAAGGCTCAGAAGCTCAGTCCAGTCATCCAAATCTCTCTCACAGCTGTTGAAAACTTGCAGCATTGTCAGATCGCGCACACGTAGGAGGCGCTCCTTGGTCGAGGGTATTGACCCCGGACGCGGCAACACGGAGTCCATGATGACGATACGCGAACCCCGACGCATGGCCGGGACCAGCTGCTGCAAGATGCGAACGGCCTCGGGGATAGCCCAGTCGTGCAGGATCATGCGCAGCAGGTAGATGTCAGCCCCGATGACTGGCTGGGGCTGGAAGAAATCGTGTCCCTGGAAAGTAACACGCGATGCCAGATCGGGCTTCAAGGTTGCGGCCCCTTCGGCGGCATTTTCGGGAAGATCCTGCACAGTGATTTGCAGCTCTGGGAATGCATTGGCCAGCGCCATTCCTGCGTTTCCGGTGGAGCCTCCGACCTTTTGCACCAGTTAGTGTCAAGTTGACAGATTGATCGGATCCGCTATTGGGGACACTTACATCCACAATCTTCGCCGATCCGAGTCCCGCCCAGTTGAAGCCGGAAAGCAAGTGGTCAAGCTTGGTGCCTTCACTGCTGGTGACATTCTTCATGTATCCGGCAAACTGTCGGGTCCGCTCGGGTAGAGTGGCCAAGTGATCGAAGAACGGCAAGTCGGTGTCGGCGGCGACGTTATAGGCCGTCTCGGTACGCGACTGGCTGGTCGGCCATCGCTCTGTAGCGGCGACAAGGCTCAGGGCAGCCGGTACGGAGGCCTCACACATGAACTGAGCCCAGTCGTTCAGACTCTGGTTCGTCACAAACTGTGCTGATGTCGCCGTGTGCGCGATGCTTCCCGGCTGGGGCTCGTAAAAGACCTGACTAGTCATGATCATACGTGCTACTGTCTTCAGCGTTCGCTCAGGGACGCCTGCGTCCGCTGCCAGCGAGGCATAGGTGATTGATCCGGTGGATGGAACTCGTGAGAAGATACCAAAATGAATCAACCAATGGAGACACGACAGGTATTGGTACTATTTGGACAGTTTAGTCGAGCCGGGGGACTGGGAAAGGAACAGACACAGAGTCTAACCCTCCAAGATCTTGAAGGAAAGGGACAACCCACATGCACTGCCAGGTTGGGTAGGTACTCTTTGGGTCCTGATGCAAGCTGAAACATCTTCATAGATGCCTCCAGCAGCGCTTCGCGTGCTACCTGGACATCAGTGGGAGCGGTAGCGGGAACTACTGTTGAAGCAGCATCGCGCCCGAATGACGGCCCACTGTGGCCCTCTGACTGTAGAAAGGTGCTCACAACCTGAGCATTAGACGAAATTGAACTCGCCAGCTCGCTCAGAAGATCATCCTTTCCAGCAGACAGTGACTTAGGGCCTTGTGGGCCCTCCGAGACTGGAGAGGGCACGCCGTTGGAGATCAGGGGAGACATGACACGAGTAACAAATTGATACAGATAATGGAGCATACTATGAAAGCTGGCGCTAAATTCTCCGGGGAGTACTAATCTCTAATATCAGAGCAGGGGGAAACGAGAGGATAGACACCAAAAAAGACATGAACACGAATATAGCTCGGAGGTCGGGTCTGAACTTCCACTCGGGTTCTGAGTATAAGTCGGAGGCCGGACCTCGATTATCAGTATTTCTCAGCAATTCGGTCATGATATCGCAATTCCGATTCTGCATTTTTGTCTACCCCGATGATTGGTTGGCCCTGATAGTTTTGCTAGTGTCTGGGAGGCTGTATCCCCGAGGCTTCTCCATGCTGACCCGATGAGGCTGCGTGGATACCTGCCAGTGCTTTCAGCTGTCTCGGGCCATAGACCCATACCGATACGAAGCGTGTCATTTGAACGGGACCTGCGATGTTAAAATGACAGCCAGAAACCCATGGAGGCAGATCGGGATGCATTTACTATGTCCCTGAGTGCTACCGAATCTTCTACCAACATGGCACGCGTTCAGCAGATCATTTTGTTTGGAGACCAAACCGACGACTTTACATCGCTCCGTCGTCTACTCTCTCCTAACGCGGAGCCATTGCTGAATGCCTTTCTGAACAAGGCCGTACGAGGAGTGCGAACGGAGATTAGCTCGCTGCCGCTCCAAGTCCGCCAACAATATCCTCATTTCCCATCAGTGGCCAGCTTGCTGGACTGGAGGGAAGGTCAGAAGAAAGCATATCCATCTATCGATAGTGCTCTGACCTGTATCAACCAGTTGGCTCACTTTATCCAGTACGCTCATCCTATCTATCTTGATCCTCAGAATTGGAATAGGCATTCTAACTATCTCTTCTAGAGCCCAAAGCACCGCCTCCACTTATACCAGTCCCTCAGACACCATCATCGGCGGCCTTTGCCTTGGCTCTCTATCCGCAGCGGCCGTTAGCAGTTGCCAGTCGATTTCAGAACTGCCCGACGTCGGTGCACGAACCATCCAGATCGCGTTTAGAACAGGACTGCATGTATCGCGAGTCGGACGTGCTATCGATCAATCTGAGACGGAGTCATGGTCTATGGTGGTTGCTACACGGTCACCAGATGACATTTCACATCGAATCGACCGATTCATAGAAGCTCAGGTTGGTTCTTGATTATTTGTATCGATGGAAAAGCGAACAAGAAGTCTGACCACAACTAGCATCTACCATCGCACACTCGACCCTATATCAGCGCCTATCTGTCCCATGCCGTGACGATCAGTGGGCCGCCAACAAGTCTCTTCAGCTTGAGACAATCTACCGAGTTTGCTTCTCTCGCTCCACGATCTATTCCTATCTTTGCTCCTTATCATTCCTCTACTCTGTTCAACCCTGCCGACTCTGAGTCTATCCTGGGTGACCTTCTCGCCGATGAGAAGAAGACCACAAGCAACATCCCGTTTATCTCTAGCACAAGCGGCAGACCTTTCGAGGGATCGGATGCTCGCTCCCGATTTGAATATGCACTCGCGCAAATCCTCCTGGAGACTCTCCGCTGGCAGAGCTTTGTCAATGGAATGATCGCAGCTCTTCCCGATCATGAGGGACCGGACGCTTTCAAGTTTCACGTCCAGTCTTTCGGTAGTACCGCAGGACCTCGGCTTGCCGAAGCAATTGAAGCAGCTACCAGTCTCACAAGGTATCAGCCTGACCGTTCCTCAAACCCGACGCTGAAACCAACGGAGAACATCGACTCGTCCAAGATCGCCATCATCGGTTACTCTGGCCGGTATCCCCACGCCGAGTGCAATGAAGAGTTCTGGGACCTGCTTATCAAGGGACTTGACGTGCACGAGGTCGTGCCAGCCTTACACTGGGATGCACGAACCCATGTCGCCGAGCCAGGAAAGGGAAAGAAGAACACGAGCGCCACGCCGTATGGCTGTTGGTTGCAGAATCCGGCGGCATTCGATGCGCGCTTCTTCAACCTGTCGCCGCGCGAGGCTCCTCAGGTTGACCCTGCGCAGCGTATCGCCCTGATGACGGCATACGAGGCTATGGAGCGCGCTGGTCTGGTACCTAATGCGACTCCATCCACAGCCAAGGACCGTGTCGGTGTCTGGTACGGCGTCACATCTAATGACTGGATGGAAACAAACACTGCACAGAATATTGACACGTACTTCATTCCCGGTGGCAATCGAGCCTTCATCCCCGGTCGGCTGAATTACTGCTTCAAGTTCACCGGTCCTAGTTATGCGGTTGACACGGCGTGCTCGTCTAGTCTAGCGGCTATCCACCTTGCCTGCAATGCCCTTTGGCGTGGTGAGGTTGACACTGCTATTGCTGGAGGTACCAATATCCTCACGAACCCTGACTTCACAGCGGGTTTGGACCGCGGCCACTTCTTGTCCCGAACGGGCAATTGCAAGACGTTCGATGATGAAGCTGATGGTTACTGCCGTGGTGAGGGTGTTGGCACTGTCATTCTGAAGCGTCTGGATGATGCTATAGCCGAACGTGATCCTATTTGTGGTGTTATCTTGAGTGCCGGCACGAACCACTCTGCCGATGCAGAGTCAATCACTCGTCCCCATTCTGGTGCCCAGCAACATCTTATCCAGAATCTGCTGCGTACAGCTGGTGTTTCACCATATAGCGTTAGCTACGCAGAGATGCACGGGACAGGCACTCAGGCCGGAGACGCTGGTGAGATGAACTCAGTGCTGTCTACGCTGGCCCCGTCCTCTGTTCCCTATCGGAAGCCAGACCAGCCACTGTACCTGGGATCAGCGAAAGCCAACATTGGACATGGAGAGGCTGCTTCCGGTGTCTCGAGTCTGATCAAGGTATTGCTGATGATGGAGCACAACGCCATTGCCCCCCACTGTGGTATCAAGACTCGCATCAATCGCAAGTTCCCCACGGATCTTGGCGACCGCAATGTGCATATTGCGTTGACTCCCACAGCGTGGGAACAACAACAAGGCGAGCCCCGTCGCGTGCTGGTGAACAACTTCAGCGCCGCTGGAGGCAACACCGCGCTCTTGTTGGAAGACGCGCCCTCATTGCCACAGACCAATGAGGCAGAAGATCCTCGGACCAGCCATCTTGTGGCGGTCTCGGCGAAGTGTGCCTCCTCCCTCGAAGCGAATATTAAGTCACTCCTGGGCTTCATTGAATCCACTGGAAATGGTCTCTCGTTGCCGCAGCTCTCATACACAACGACCGCCCGTCGCATGCATCATCTGCATCGCGTTATTGTACAAGGCTCTAGCATCCCCGATATTCAAAACCAGCTTCAGGCCGCTCTCTCGCGCGGTGATGGCGCCAATCGACCTATCGGAATCCCCAAGCTTGCGTTTGCCTTCACCGGGCAGGGCAGCCAATTCGTTGGAATGGGCCGAAAGCTCTACGAGTCTATGCCATCATTCCGCAGCAACATGCAGCTATTGGACCGTATTGCCCAATCCCAGGGCTTTGAAAGCTTCCTGCCCTTCATCGAGGATGAATCAGAGTCCAGCCTGAAGCGCTTCTCGCCCATGACTGCGCAGCTGGCGAGTGTCTGCCTTCAGATCGCGTTGGCCCGTCTCTGGGCATCGTTCGGAATTGTTCCCAGTGCCGTGGTCGGTCATAGCCTGGGAGAGTATGCCGCCTTGAACGTGGCCGGTGTCCTTTCTGACGCTGATACCGTCTTCCTTGTCGGCAAGCGAGCACAGCTCTTAGAGGAGCACTGCACCCTGCACACGCACAGCATGTTGGTAGCGCGGGCCTCTGTGGCGACTGTTGAGTCAACTGTGGCTGGCATGCCATATGAAATCGCGTGTATCAATGCACCAGAGGAGACTGTCCTGGCAGGACCCAACGACCATATCGAAGCCCTTCAGCAAGCCCTGTCGCAGGCGGGTGTGCGATCTAAGACGATCCCAGTTTCGTATGCCTACCACTCTTCCCAGGTGCAGCCCATTCTGGATGATCTGGTCCAGGCAGCTCAACCGATTGTTTTCAACAAACCGTCGATCCCCGTCTTGTCGCCCTTGTTGGGTGATATCGTGGAGACTGAAGGGACCTTCGGGCCAGAATACCTTCAGCGACACTGCCGGGAGACTGTGAACTTCCACCAGGCCATGCAGGTTGCTCGATCTGCGGGTGTCATCACTGATCGCACTCAATTCGTTGAGATTGGCCCGCATGGAGTGGTTTCGGGCCTGATCAAGGCATCCTCCAAAACAGCTCAGGCTCACGCAGTGCCGACTCTGCAACGGGGACGCGATGACTGGCAGAGTCTGGGCGAGGCCATGTCGACACTGTACCGTGCTGGACTGGATGTTGCCTGGAACGAGTACCACCGGTCATTCGCGGCCGCGCAACATGTGATTCGCCTTCCGGCGTATAACTGGAATCTGAAGGATTACTGGGTCCAGTACGTTAATGACTGGTCTCTGCGCAAAGGAGATCCGCCGCTCATTCAGACTGCTCGTCTGGAGGAGTCAACCACGATCCATCGCATTTTGGAGGAAACCAAGGATGGTATCGTGGTTGAAGCCGACCTGTGTCGCAAGGATCTTAGTCCCATTGTGCAAGGTCACAACGTCGATGGGATTCCTCTTTGTACTCCGGTTTGTTTTCCCTTTCTGATCCACGTTTTTCAAAATTTTCATGCTGATGCTTTCTCTAGTCGGTATATGCGGACATTGCCCTGACGGTGGGTGAGTATCTGCGCAGCCGCCATCAATGCCAGGATGTCGACACCGTAGTTGCCATCACTGAGATGACCATCAAGAAGGCGCTTATTGCAAAGTCCAGTGGTACCCATCTTCTGCGTGCAGCGACAACCGTCGATTGGGACAAAGGCAGCGCCTTGTGTCGATTCCTCTCTCTCGACGTAAGTTCAATTCATACATCGGTCCTAACATCAGCCATGCTTACTTTGTGACAGTCCAAGGGCCAGCCCACCAACGAGCACGCGCACTGCACGATTCTTCTGTCAAGCCCGACTCGTCGCGCAGCCGCTGAGGCAGAACGCACTAAGATTCAGAAACGCGTGCGCGAAATGCGCGACGGCCTGGAGCCCGGCCAGACCCAGCGTTTCAACCGTGCTATGGTGTACAAGATGATTCGTCCTTTGGCAGAATTCCATCAAGACTACCGCACGATCGAGGAAGTTATCATCGATAGCAAGACCCTGGAAGCAGCGGGTCGTGTCTGCTTCTCTGAAGTGCAGGCCCCTGGAAAATTCCATACTCACCCGTCTTATCTCGATGGCCTGGCCCAGTCTAGCGGATTTGTGATGAATTGCAATGACGACGCTGACCTTGACCGGGAAGTGTTTGTCAACCATGGGTGGAAGTCCTTGCAGCTGTATGAGCCTTTGCGGCCGGACGCACATTACTCTACGTTTGTGCAGATGGTCGAGGGAGAGAGTCGCATGTATGAGGGTGACATGATCGTGATGGATGGAGATACAGTTGTGGCAACCTTCCAGGGTGTGGTGGTAAGTTACTTTCTTTTCGGAGAATTTGGTAACTGGAGGTACTGACTTTGCTTGACAGTCCCAAGGTGTTCCGAGACATGTCCTGCGCTATGTGCTGTCCATGGAGAGCGGCGATCCGGCGCTCGTGGCATCTGCTAAGAAAGCTCTCGTCGCCTCTGCAAAGCAGACACCCAAGACGGCTGCTCCTGCGCCCAAGAAGGTTGAGCAGAGAGCCATTCCTTCCCAATCGACCGCAGCGCCTCAAGTGGCCGTGAAGTCGCCTTCGCCGGTGGGCTCATCTTCGCTTGTGGCATCTGCGCTGCAAATCATCTCAGATGAGAGCGGCGTAGCGCTATCCGAGTTGGAAGACAGCTGCATCTTTGCCGACATGGGACTGGACTCTCTCCTTTCTCTTGTCATTACCAGTCGATTCCGTGAGGAGCTGCCTATAGATGTGCCAGTCGAAGGATTCTTCATCGCCTATCCCACGGTGGCTGATTTGAAAACTTACCTCGACGAGCATCAAAGCAATGACACGGCACCGACACCGGTCCCAGATGTGCCTACGCCCGTCGAGGAATTCCCACTTCCAATTCCCCAGGCCAAGGTAGCGTCCACCTCTGCCAATTGGACGACTGCACTGTCAATCATCTCTGAAGAGAGTGGAATCAGCATCGACGAGTTGACGGATGACTGCGTCTTTTCTGACATGGGAATTGACTCGCTGCTATCACTCGTGATCGTCAGCCGATTCGCCGAAGAGCTGGAAATGGATGTCCCACTTGAGTCCATCTTCACTGACTATCCGACCATTGGCGAGATCAAAGTCTTGTTCCTGTCCGATCAATCTAGCAGCGATGACTCGAGCTCAGCCGACGATAACAATGCTACCCCAGCGTCAAGAGCCATCACTCCATCCTCGGAAACCTCGGAATACTTCCCCCCCAACGATGACAAGGAGACGAAGCCAGCAGCCCTGCCTGTGCCACGTACCACCTCTGTGCTCTTGCAAGGCTCACCCTCAAAGACAGACAAGACGCTGTTCCTCTTCCCCGATGGCGCTGGCTCTGCGACCTCGTACACAGGAATTCCTCGCGTGGACTCCAGCGTTTCCGTCGTCGGCCTGAACTCGCCTTATCACCGTCAACCACATCTGTTCAACTGCGCCGTGGATGACTTGATCAAGAGCTACATCGAGGAAGTCCGCCGCCGCCAACCTAACGGCCCCTATCACTTTGGTGGTTGGTCTGCGGGCGGTATCCTGGCCTACCGTGCCGCACAGATGATGATTGAGGAATACCAAGAACGAGTCGAAAGTCTCACCCTCATCGACAGCCCCGTGCCGCACGGGCTCGATCGTCTCCCGCAGCACTTCTATGACTACTGCAACAAGGTCCACCTCTTTGGCGCCAGCCAGGGTGATAAAGCCCCAGCTCAAGCACCGGAATGGCTGGTTCCCCATTTCAATGCCACAATTGACACGCTGCACGAGTACTACGCTGCTCCGCTGTCCCTGACTGATGGTAACAAGCCCCGCGTGTCGATGATCTGGGCTTGCCAGAGTGTCATGGACAATGCAGACATCCCACGGCCACCATCGTGTGATGAGGATACAGAGGGAATGAAGTTCTTGACTGAGGCTCGCACTGACTTTTCGGATAATGGTTGGGCGAGGCTCTTCCCCGGGTGTGAGATTCGCATTGAGAGGGCGCATGGCGCCAATCACTTCACTATGATGAGGGGAGATTTTGCTCCCAAGCTTGCATCTTTTATTCACCAGTCGCTTTGATTTAGATTGTTGTTTTGATGTTTATTATCACAGACCAAATTTGTATAAACTTATTGTATTGATGATTCTCGTGCGCTTATGATCTTAGGCTCGAACCTGCGTAGCATCTTGAACTGCTTATCATGGGTTATAGAAAGATTCTTACGGTGGTCAATAGCGGACACTGAGACAATGCGGAGCTCATTGGCAGAAGATCAAGCAAAAGAGATCCAACAGTCAAACTGTTATGCTTTTGATTTCTTTCTGCCTGGTCAAAAATGGTACACCTGTCTGCGATATTATAAAGAACTTGCTTTCAACATTAGGTACCTGATTGACAATATACCTCAGCGAAGCAACTTGGGGTTGTCTGGAAACGCGTGCGGCATAGGCTACCCGCTGTCAGGAGATAGCGCAGGGAGTCGGAACCCGAAACAGCAGGGGTGCTTGTATATGATCACCGCAGGGCCCGACGCTGTGACTGAGCCAGAGGCCCTGAGGAGACTGGTCATTTCGCCGATTTCGAGATGGGGCTTCAGGGACTGGTAGCCCGTGTGTAGTCCAGAGAGGTGGCTTTGAGCTCGACAGTAGGCTGTCGGAGACGGGTGCACATTTAAAGGAGGGCTTTTGAGGACATCTAGAAAGACGATTAGAAATTCATTTGTATCTTATAGACATGATTTCTTGCCTACCCGTATCACGAGGGATCAGAAGCGCAAAAGTGGCCAATTTCTGCTTGTTGGGCATATTCTCGTTGTTCGCTGTCGGCCACCCCAGACCATATATCCCGTGTAGTAGAGTGTACGAATGAAAAGAGAGTACGAAGGCGTAGGATTCAGCCATCCACAATCATGTCGTCAATTATCATGTGCTTAGGGGTGGATATACGCAGGCTTTCGTTGGGGTCAGAGAACCATAGCTGTGGATCCACGATTCCGAGCCTGGATCGGATCATGAATCGATTCGAATGCATGCAATCGACGGGATTTCGTGTGAATCTAAGCCAGCCCAGGAAGTTGTGAAGGTTGGCATGAGTAGGAAGCCGCAGAAGTGGTTCTGTCATAATTGCAACCGATGATCATGAACTCCACTCTAGTGAGTACCGCGACATTTCTTGAAGTGCAGTATCCGCCTTTCCAGCATTGGTGGTTATCCCACTGAAGTTTGGACGAGGGTGGACCACTTTTATATCTTGATCATGGAGCGCGTTCCTGAGGAAACTCCCTTCTCTTCCAATTCGCTCCTAGTTTGACCAGACCCGAAGCCGTGGAAAATAATGGACTACGTTCTCCTCGAGAGATGCGGACAACATTCGTGAGTTCTGCTTGGCCGTGTTCACTGTCGGGCTATGAGGTTGTCATGGTAGATATAACTGGTGGGTCGTAGGTATGCCACATGGAAGAAAAGTTCGTAATAGCCACCCATGAACTGCTTTTGTATGCTTGAAGGTTTGGGTAACGCGTCAGTTGCAGTTTATAGCTAGCTGGGTCGTTTCTGAAGGTTTCTTCAGCGTCAAGTATTCACAAAAAGCGTCTTGCCGACAGGCTTGTCGATTGATTCCAATATAGAGGGTTGGGCTTCAATGGGGGCAGCTCGAAACCTGGAGCTATATGTCCAAGCAAGGTCTAGTGTTATATGCCTTAGCCTCTTCCCCTTTATAATATCTCTTTAAATAAGTCTCCAAAGGTTTATAGGCAGCTTTGGTACTGACTTCAGAATATCTTTCAGCGTGTACCTGGGAGCTGATCTTGGAGGTTTATCTACTTGTGAAACGCCACTGTTTCCTCCTGGAGAATTCCACCAAAATTGCCGTTCTACCCGACCTTTGTTTCCAGTCCCTTTCGCTCCCTCTTTGTTGGCTTTATGTAGGCCTCTCTGCCTCTTCCAAATTTTCTCTTCCTTCTCTCTTCCTGAGAGTCCTCTTCTCTAAATAGATATCTAAACGCACGTTGTTTCTCTTGCTCCTCTGAGTTCTTCCCCTGCTTCCTATATACTGGGTTCTATGACAAAATCATGCATACTCTAAGTCAAAGATACCTCAAATCCTCGTTACAATGAGAGTCCCCATCAGACACCACGTACCATTTTTCGTGGAACGACCGGAACCCTTTTGAGGCCGCATTAAAATCCGGTCAGGACTCTCGATTGCCAGCCAAACGGCATGATTCGCAAATTACGCAAGCCACTCGCCAGTCGCTATCGAAGCATTCGGTATCCGCTGGATCATCGAAATCCACGGCCGCACACTACTGGCCGGTGAGCGCTTGGCGGGCAATTTCACGTGGCTCACGCGTACTGAGAAACCACAAGAGACTTCCCAAAATGTTGAAGGAGAGCTAGATATCTCACTATCGAGATGGAGTACTACCAGCTTCCGGAATAACATTGCCGCTCTATAAACCTCTTCGCTGTCAACCAGATGGCATCTCAGCAAAAGGCCTCGCAATCCAGTTGCTCAACCCTACTCAAGGATCCGTTAAGGTCGCCAGGCCAAAGCTAAACACATTTTAGTATGACACACATCACAGCGCTTTGCACATCATATACCTTACGGGTGATATTTGGCTATAGACGGGGTTTCTGAGTGCAGCCAAACCCACATGCAGAGGCGATTCTGCGTGAATCTTATAGCGGTCTGATATGTCTTTACAAAACGATCCGACGACGTTCTTCCACGATTTGGGAGTCTGACTCTTTGACCACCGACAAACCTCTCATTAAATGAGGAGAGAAGATTCTCCTTGGATTGGATATGATACTACCTTCGGAGAGACTCGTCCTGGTAGCGCCTGATACTTCGCGATGGGGCAATCATCATTCTGTCTTGTTCAGAGATTCCACATTTAATGGAGATTCACCTTCGGTGATGGTTGTTTCCAGGTCCAGGCCATTTGCTGTTTGCTGGAGGCTTCTGTGTCACAGGCCTCCTTCTGTGTTCTGTTCTCTTTCTTATATATTCTTGTGCGTAGAGCTTTGGAGGTAGATTCATAAAGGCTGTTTCCGCCAGACTGATTCCTGCGCTTGAACTCTCTCATCAGCTGGTAGAGATTGCATTCAGTTTGAGAGGTGGTTCAGAATTTTACTCGCTCAGTACTGCAAACATGAATGGTTCTCATCGGTTCCGGGTTTTCAAGGTAAGCAAATAGGGTACAGAATTTGCATGTCAATAGATGCTGTATCACTCGAATACGTAGTTGGTTATTATTTTAGATTTTTGTTGTGATATTGGAGTGTTGCCAAAAGTACGCCCTGAATTGCTAATCGTACACCCTTTGCCCCTTTAGGGTGCCAAGGCGTATGGGTAATACCAAAGCCGAATACCCCCATTCCCCCCCCCTTTGATGATATTACCATCACCATCTCACACTCCCTCCTCGCTCGCCCTCGACTTTTTACCTACTCCTACCGCACCACTTCGGGAACCACGCGCTGGGGATCAATCTGATACTGCATCTTTTACGCACAGATACGGCTGAAGTTCATTTTCGAAATCATATCATGTCAGGAAATGCAAACTATGGAAATGGTATGACAGATAATACGTGTAGAGTTCCATGACCAACAATTCCTAAATACCACCTGATCTGCATCATAATCCTTCTCAATGCTCAGGGCAGTCAGCATTTCCAAAGCTTTCTCCACAGCCCATCAGTTAGTCCTTGTTTGAGTTTCCACCTAAAAAAGGCTTCGCATTTGAACCTGCGATTGATTGCCTCCTGGGACGGGTCGAAGGTCTTCTGGTGATGGGCGTGCCTGCTATTTGAGAGGCGTCATGCTGCGCGGCCAAGTATAACTCCTGAGACCCGTGAAGTTGGATGATCTTGGTCAATGGATCACGTTCTCCGTCCTCCACCAAACAAATGCACGGGAAAACAGTGAGACGATAAATGCCTTGAAGATCCTGAGCCCCCGGTGTCGTACTTTCACCAGCGAAAGGAAAAGGATCCCACTCATCGTCTTCGAGATCCATAGTTCCAAAATCAGTCTCGAACTTTTGTTGCGATCGCTGAATTGGAAGCCAAATCTCGGCCGCATTCTGGACGATTGTTTTGATTTTTGTACAGAACAGGTCGTGCTGCGCTTCGGGAAACAAACCGGACGCATACGAGGACATTCTTTGAACCACTGCCTGAATCTCCGCCTTTAGAGCCGCTTGTTCGATAGTCGGATCAACGGAGAGAATTATGCGACGGCAAAAAGCCTCTTTCTCGCCATTACTGCTTGCAAGACGGTCGAGAGCTTCACGAAGACTGTTGCCCTCTGTGAGGAAATAGCTCGGTCTGAATATGTGTCGGTCGATCTCTCTGAACAGGACAGCCAGGATTAATGCAAACCGTATCGCTTTGGCTGCCGAAGAGTTCGAAGGGATCAGAGGGAAGTTTAGTGGCAGGACTATATTTTCTGCTTTCCTAAGTTTCGCCACAAGGGGCTTCTCCGTTTCATTGCATCAGTGACGAGCGTGGAGAAAGGTGTTTCGGGACGAACCTTGAGAGTTTCTTGAGCGACATTCTGTTCTAGCAGGGGAGATAACTCTCTTGTAGCAAAGGCCCAAAGGCTCTCGAACTTCGTCGATCTGTCATATGACACGAGACCAGTCAGTCAATGAACGGTTGCAAATAGTTCGCACGACTTACGCAGTGTTTTCGTCGATATTCAAAGATTGAACAGGGAAACTCTCCAGTTTCTGGATATGATGTTGGACTGCACGTAGCTCTGTGATCATTGAGGTATTGGCTGCCTCCAGTGCTTGATTTTTCTCCTGCTCAGATGATAACATTGATTTTAGCTTCGATCCAGCTGTCCTCATTTGATCTATCGTCTTTTCTTTTTCTTTCAATTTGACTTGTAATGTTCCAATGTCTTTGGTGGATTGCAAGACTTTAGCTGTTTCCTGCGAGCAAGTCAATTCAAGCTTGGCTATTTTCTGCTGAGAAGCTTCCAAGTTTTGAGAGAACTTGGTGATCTCTCTTTCCTTTTCATCAAGCTTAGCGCAAAGTTCTTCGATACGCGTAGCAGAGTCTCTCTGTTTTGCTTTCTCGTTCTCGTTGGCAGTAAACATATCTTCAATAGTAGTCCGCTTCGTCTCCTTGACATCAAGAATCTCCTTCTGCAGCCTCTTTAGCTCCTCATCTTGCGAGCGAATCTGCTCGCGTTGTTGACCGATCTCACCGAGCACAGCGGATGCGAATTGAGATTCAGAGCTAGACGCCAGTATACTGACGTATTTGATAAACCCCTCTAGGCTACCACTGTTGACCAAAGGAAGGGCACCTTGTTTGCCTGAGTTGAAGGATGAGGAATCGATTGGAGACATGATGAAGAATCGTTTTAGCGATGGAATTTGGAAGATCTGAAGAACTGATCGGTCTCAACTTTTTGTCAGAAAGTCGTTGCATTTATATTAGCGATTTTCTCAATGAAGACGTTTGTCCTGAGCTCACCAGCTTCAAGGCCAACAGAATGAGCCTCATAATGAGGGGAAAGAATAGTGAGGCTGTTCATGCATGCAAGTGCAGGGTAGTCATGCAACGTGTTTTCGAGTATGTGGCTTTTTGTGCACGCGAGTCATAGCATGCATGTGTCGAATAGACAAAATAGCATGTGTCCTTCGTGGTATGGTCGCATCACTTTTTTTTGTTTTTTTCTTGACGAGATTTCCAAGGATATCCTTACATTTCAGGGCATATTAGCAGCAGAAGGAGGAATAATGCCAATGTTCACCGAATAGGATGCCACTGCGAGACCCATCGCTCTAGAGCAAGTCGGTCAATTCTCCGTTGGAAGGGAAATGATTTCGTACGTAGACTGGCGAATCTCCTGCGCGTGTACTAAATTGATGTGCCTCCTCATCAGCAAGAGAACATGCTCAGTGCACGCTTTTCAGAGATTTCGAGGTTCGCTTGCTCTTATCCGGTTGCCGCCAACACCCTCCGTATGCGCCGTCACACTTTGAAAAGCGTACAATGCGCACCCTGTCGGAGACAGCATTCACACGCCTGAATATTATCGAAGCATCTGATTCCTGCAATTGTCTCATGGCAAGTCATAATTAGCTCTTTTAATGTAAGTATTTGATCAGTCCTCCCTGATAACAAGTCGATAGCCAAAGTTACCTCGAAGCGCACCTCTCGTGTGTTCGCACGGTATCACTTTTGTAGAAGATGATTTGATACTCTCATCAATGTCTGTGGAAGATTCGAAAATGGAATGATCCCTGCTCTCGCTTCATGGAGAACTTCCAAGTCAGCATGGCTGTGCAAAGATGACTCGTTGTTTGCCTACCATTCCTGGCATTACCTGTGGCGCTAACCACAGCGGCTTATCTCCTCACCCGATTGGTTCTCAAGTCTTTTAGGTACTTAGTGGGCGCTTGGATCTAAATTACTTAACTATACGCTGGGGGCCTTTCTATGATCTCTTTCTTTGTCTCCTTGACTATCACTATTTGGTAATCAGGCTTTTAATATCTGAATAACGTATCCTAACTTGGTCGCCCTTGTCCTGTTAATGTCCTCTTTTGTACTGCCTGACGTTGAGGGCTATGGAATATATAACACCGAGCCAGCCTGCCCAGAAGATGAAATGTCAAGCCCTCGTGGCTGGCGAGCCCTTTGGGCAAGGAATCTAGAAATAACAACGTCCTTTCTATATCTTGAATCTGGTTCGATAGTACTGAAGGATATTTCTAATAAGAAAGGAGCTCTTCTAAGTACTTAATATTAGAGTCTACCTTTAGTTGGCTGCTATATGTTTCTGATGCTTCCTAGGTGTCTCCGAGAGAGCGGTATAGTGTATTTTTCTTTGCTTACGACACCGAACTGGCTCCTACGCTATCTAAATACTATATCTTAGATCACGGCTACGCTGACTTATCGGTCGACGCCTAGAAAACCGAGATAGAATCTTCTATTAAATATCTAGGGGGGAGATATATAAGTAGCCTGTTATCAAGAAGGAAGCTTTTGAAAGCGATATAGCGATCTGGGACCGAATGATAGCGATATGTCTGAATGAAAGTGGTTGATAGAAGAGATGGCTTCTATTCTTTGGACTAGTTGCCGTGCGAGAAGTTGAGGTATGCCTTTCTATTCCACGTAGTAGTTCTTCGCTGAGTTTATACTATTAAGTTTTAATTTATAGGACTTAGAGACCGGAGTGGACGATTTCCGATTTTCGGCTTGACGCCTGTTAATAAGGAGAAAGTCCGGGAGGAAGTAGATGAAATAATTATATCGGTACCGACTAATGTGGAAATCGAATATGGTAATGGCTGTATGGGGTTTTCTTATAGCACGAAATGTCTAGCGTCATTTGGGCTTGAGTCTCCCTGTATTTTGGATATGGTAGAGAAGGCGCGCTAGCGTAAACGAAGGCTTGATATGCTCTTTATACTAAAGGATTATGCGCGGAACCCGTAAAATGCTAACGGCCTAAGAACGCTACAAGGAATAGCTCAAGAGAGCTGTATCTATGAATTCGAGTATGTATTATGACGTATCTGTTAGTTAACACTCTAATGTGAATTTTAGGCGCGATGATCAAATTACTCTACCACAACGGGACCAGCCTTATACGCGAACAGATAAGCTGAGGGGGATAGAGATTGCTGTGGGATGGCAGCTTGATCGCATAGTCTTAGGACTTCCTATGTCTGTTACCTGGACATGGTTCTGTTTAGCCCTCATCTGGGCTGCTGTCATAGCTTGGAAGGGAACAACAGGTGATTGGGATACTGCAATGGCATTTAGACAGCTTTTGGCGGCATCTATATCTCTCGTCATGGTCCACGCCAGATATTGAAATGAAATACCCTTCGACGTGGAAAAGTGGTTGTTTGAGACTATGTTGAGACTGCGTTGCCTTCTGGCTTTTTTGAAAATTTATGGAACAGGTAGTAGGTAGCAAGAGTCCTGCTAGAATTAATATATTAAGCCTAAGTGATCAGGACCTCTCCTTAGATTAGATACGGACATCTGTTGGCTCAAACAAGAGCACAAAAGTGAGCCACACATACAGCCCCAAGAGAAACCTCTTTGACTAAGTGATCTTTTATTTGGCTATTTCTCTGGTTCTTTTTATTTCCAGGAGTATGGGGGCTATAGGGATAGGAACTCCTGGTAAGTGTCTATATTATCGCAAATCATTGTATTTCGGAATTTCGGAGGGAGATTCGACTAATTGCGCGGGGGGGGGGGGGGGGGGGGGGGGGGGGGGGGGGGGGGGGGGGCGGGGGCGGGGGGGGGGGGGGGCGGCGGGCGGGGGGGGGGTGCGGCGGGGACGGGGGGGG
>JAWLST010000094.1:0-108672 GCA_037043885.1 Penicillium goetzii | reverse complement strand
CATTAGAGTCATTAGAGTCATTAGAGTCATTAGAGTCATTAGAGTCATTAGAGTCATTAGAGTCATTAGAGTCATTAGAGTCATTAGAGTCATTAGAGTCATTAGAGTTATCAGAGTCATGTTCATGATAGCGATGGCGAAGCAGTTCATGGAACTCCGTGCTTAGAATGATCTCCCTCGTAAACTTAAGATAGCGAGAACCCTGATTCAAGAAAGCTCCGGTGTTTAAGCCACTTAAGTTATCCTCATTTCTCAAAATCAGGGTGATCGATCGGTAGATCGGTATAGTCGAGGTATAGTCGCTGAGTGTAAGGCTTTTGAAACTAAGCAGAGGCTTTTCAGATCTTCCTTTCGGTAGCACTGAGAGAGTTAGCGTAGCGTTATGAAGCTGAGCGATACGGGGACAAACATGTTCCAGAACAATAGAGAATAATTCTGGGGGCAAGGCATGTAGTATGTTGGTAGGTCGGCAGAAGATAGGAACATAAGCGTGAACGTGCTGGGAGATGTTCTAACTTGTTGGCTGTATCCTGTACTGGTCTGATCGCCTTCGAAACTTAAACATAGCACACAGAAAACCCAGATTTTCTCAACTTCCGCCTATATGAAAGCGGCTTGTGACGGATTTCTGCAAGACAAAAATCTTATACGCCTACCTAAATCTCTTTATCTTGCTTCTTAGTGGTGAACGTGCGTCTGAAATTTAATCAGACACCACGTGTACACCGCAACTGAAATCGAGATCACACTAATCTGGCCCCCTATCCCCAGAAAATCACCTTCAAACGAATATCTTCACCGCTATTTCCATGTTAAATCATCAGCATTTGACCTTGTTAAAAAAAGAAACTTTGAATGACAATATCATTCAGATCTTAGTTCAGCGTTGCTATAATTTCATCCTCGTAAGTTCTGTTGGAAATCCAGCTACGAAATAGTTAACTTAAATATACCTTTTGTATCTGCAGATGATTAGATGATTAAGAAGTATCTTGGAACAGTGGAGACCTGTACGTTGGTGACATAAGATTTACAGTCATATTTCAAGAGTATTTTGTCAACCCCAATGGGTTGCTACTCGTACCAAAACAAGGATGAACATCATAACAATTGTGTTCCAGATGATGCAACACTTTTGTATGGCGAATCCCAGCTATTTATGTTGTCATCAGGCACCAGGATTTTCAACATCCGTGGACCTTCGTTATACTGTAAGTTCATGGGTATTTCAACCCCCATGAGCGCCCTCATTTATGTTCTTGAATCAATCAATCATACCCTCAATTTTTCCCCTTTTGATTCCGTTGCTCTGATTGGCCTATTTCCAAGTACTCCGTAGCTGTCACATTCCTGATATATTTGCACCCCAGTACTTCCGCCCCACAAATTTTCTGCCGGTCCAAACTTCTATTCACATTTCTGCTATATAACACCTAATAACTAGTATACCACCCTTCGTACTTGATAATATCAGCGACACGGTGAGGCATAGTCTCCGCAAGGTGGATAAAGTGATTCCAGTCAAGGTTTTCCCACGCAACTTGAGTTGTTTCCAGCAGTATTTCCCACGTAGAATCATTATTACGCATCTGATAACGATCCGTCTCACGGTCCGCCTCTTCGCAGCGGGATCTGGCGATCTGTGTGCAATTTCTCCTCGAACGCGTGGCAAAGCATTGAAACCACGTCCCAGCAAATTATTGACTTAATGAAGCCAGTTTTTGCCAGCCTCAATGAGTCATTTTGTGATTTTGTGTACGAGGTTGAGGAGTTTATTTGGGTCATGATTTCTACATTGCAGCAAAGGTCTGGCCGCAGGCGCTACCGTGCATCCTAATTTTGACCTTGAGGTGTCAATTACATGTGGACGCTGCAGAAAGAGAAAGTTGCAGCGTGGAAGCGATAGCAGTGTTCAGGATTTTGCAGAGAAGTCGGAGGGAGTCCTCCCTCCTGTAAGGCATTATGGATTAGGAATTTGTACTCCGGAGAACCTAACCGTTGTGAATACAAGTATTGGAATGGAGCTGATCAAATATTCGGACATCTCTTGGACGATGGAATCTGGCTAAAGTCTCCGGTAAGACGTGCTTGAGTTGATTGTTGCTTTGAAAAACAATGGAATGTCTTCAGGATTAACATGGAGGAATGAATAATCCACATGATTCCTCCTCGGAGAAGATGCTCACTACTTTATCCTTCCTCAAAACGAGGAGGGACTTTATATCCAAACTATCCTTTTTTGACATGTCGCTTCCAATTAGCATTGTGTGCGCATAATGGACAGTACTGCACACTTCCAGAAACATGTAGGCTCCACTCATTGCCACAGCTGAGACAATGATACGTTGTCGTGCTAGCATGATAACCACGACTCTGTACGATGTCAGCCGCAAAGCCTAAAGTTTCGCTCAGAACTTGTTCGAAATCTTTATTTTTCAGCAGCTCACTGAGATGCTCCATGCATGTGCTTACCAGAAGATCTCGAAGCCCTCTATCCGCAGAGGTTATAGTGGAATATGCACTGGCAATGGCAACAGGAACGTCATCAATTTGCCAGCAGGCATTTATAACCACGGAAACTTCTCTTTCGCTTGCTCTTTAAGCCTTGGGACGCCATATTTGTCCCCAATCTGATAAACATTGACATTGAACAGCATTGGAGAGGCTCGTCCCTGGTCGCTACCACTGCTATCGTAATTGAATCCATACATGAAGTGGATCATTGCTTCTATAGCTCTGGAGTTGTCGTCCTCAAGTCGTATAACATTTTCTGTCACTTCCTAACAGGTCCAAGTAAGCCATAGTCGCCCGTTTTTATGATGTTGAACTTACTTTCCAATTATTGTTGAACAGTCGAGAGAAATACTCCGATTGCCCACAGATGATCAGCTTGTGCACCTCAAATTCCTGATCTTTCGTGACTATTTTCAAGTCAGAGACCGTCGATGCATGAAGGTATCTATCTAATATAATGAGTACCAAGCAAAACCCCATTTGACTAGGCTTGACAAACCTTTGGATGCTAGCGGTAAGATCACCTCCGTTTCCATCGGCCTCCAAGGTCTCATCCTTCACTTTTACGGTCAAATTGTGGTCATTTTCCATATTGGCTGGGTAAAGAGAATATACTGCACAATGGGATGCGTTTGCATTTTTTGAGGACTTCAAGGGACTTTTAAGCCTAGCACCAGGGGTATTGGCTCATTGCCTCGTAAGACCGGTTAACGAAGACCACATGCCCCATTCATTCTTGTATCCAATCATGTCAATCCAGATGGACATGCATCTGTGTAACTGTTGCACTTCGCTGGTCACGAGAGAAAGGCATGTAATAGACTCTGAGCCTATAAGAGCATGCATATTTTGGCGGATAGGAATAACGCTCGATCTTGGTTTAGCTAAAGTGCTTTAGCTGGGTGATGTGGATCACAAACAATCCGTAGAGGCTGCAGATACGTATCCTGACTAGGAAAAGCCACCCCGACTTGCTTCTGATCCCTGCATAGGAGGCAATTATAGGATGCTAGATTTAATGCATCTGCAATGCCAGTAAATCAAGTCCTTTGGCTCATAGGATGAAGACAGGTACCCTTGTCATGATACAACGCAAAAGCATTCCTGAAATAGAAATGCAACATCGGAAATAAGTTCTGTACCAAATACCATCCTGCAAATACCGTAACCAAAACGGCCAAAAACACAACACCTATAATACCACCCAAGCCCAAAGAAGCTACCGGTTTGCCACCAAAGCCGGGTAATGATGATGGCGTCGCTGTTGTGGAAGCGGAGGGAAAGACCGCGCTGGCGAGGTCAGATAGTGAAACGGACGCTGTTATCTCGCGACAAGCCGTAGTGTTAAAGATATTCTATACATGTCAGAATGGACTGGCAGCATATAAGTAATCAAGCTATATGGAGAAGGTGGTATACACACACTATACTGGAGGCAGAAGATTAACAGGGAGACCTGATTTTGGATCGTGATTTGATGTAGTAGCGGTGTAAAAGTAGAAGAGTCAAGAGACACTGGCTGCTGTTGCTGCTGATACGAGGAAACACTGATATCGTAAGACTTAACATCAGCCCCGCATCCGAATTGGGCGGTGAGGCGGCCCTGACGCATCTTAAGGTTGCGAGAAGTTCGTTCTCAAGCAGATAAAATGATGGATCCATTGAATTTGGCTGGATTTAGCTGGCAACCCACCCTTAAGTCAACCAGGCTCCCATAAGCTGAATAGGCTGTAGATGAAGTCTCTCAAGTGAATAAAAGTATGATGCAGTCGCACAGCTGCGCGTCGTACGTGGTTGTGGTGTACGACACCAGTGATGTGGCGTTAGCTGATTAGGTGCTTTGCTAATCTTGATATTGCCAAAAATGCGGTCATACGGAGCACATTTTGCGGTTTCTCAATCGCTCCGTACCCACTGTGGAAGAACCCCTTCCTGAGCGAATAGTCCAAGGATCAGAGTTCTTGGTATTGCTCAATACGGGTGCGTGAGTCACCCTGCAGTATGCCCAGTAAATCCTCAATACACGGATCCTGCGCGTTTCTGTGGCGGAAATGGGTGAATGCATTGATGCCCGAGCATTCCTTAAGTTGTAGTAAGGCCGCACAGTCACCCTTGTCAATCTAAAACCGCAATGACAATGACTCATTTGGCAGCGCTGTCAGAGGCGTTAAGTGAGCTTTCCCTTAACTATGGGTCGACTTTGGGCCGCGTTAATTCAAACGTTCTGAACAAACTGAAGTACTAATTTTCATATATTTCTTCTCTCCGCCGATTATTATTAAGTTGAAAAAATACTGGCTTTCTTCCCGGCACAAAAGGTGGTACTCACAAAAGTCATTCATCGTGATCAAGATGCTGGGTGGAACAATCGTGAATCTGAGATATTTTTTTTACCCAATTGGCAACACGCCAGCTGTGAACGTGTTTCACTGTCGGGTTCCCTCTTCAGAACGTGAACTCCGGGAGGAAAAGGTGAAGATCTTGCTCTTAGCATGCGGAGATCCTAGGAGTCTACTATTCACCCTTTGGTGCAAATCTGAGCAAGGTACAATAGATATGCAAAATCGTATTCTACTCTCACTAATCCAGGGGTCTCAGATAAACACACAAAACTGAGCTTTACATGCTGTGATATTGAACCTGCAATTATTGGTATATAAACTTTCTAATTCAGCCTCGAATTGTGCTGATTTTACTCTCCGCAGCGCGAAATGTGATGCTATTCTCTCTCATCGCTGATAACATAGCGAGTACATCGGCATGGAATATTTTCTACCATTTCTTTATTGCGAGATCTGATTTGTCTTTAATAAAAACTCAGTCGGAAAGGCTACTCTCTGCCTCGAAAACGCTGGAAACATGGTCCTCCTCGGAGTATGGCAGGTTCATCAGATTCTTGAGCCAAGATACAATATCTCGTGTGCGCAAAATCTGGACCCAATACTCGGAGATTGCGGGTTGGAACAATTCTGAAGCAAGCTCACTTGAAAGTGAGACAAGGGAAGCAATCAGTATCATGGCGAGAGAAAACCACGATGAAAACGTCTTCTTCTCCAATGTGATTCGCTCAGCCACGGTACATTGGGCGCTCGCAATACCTATTCTCTCTTCCTACTTCAAAAGGTTTTGGGAGACCGGTGTCGTTGCTGGTAATGCCACAGATATCCAGAATCTAGAAGGAGAGTCTGGACGTGTAAATCCGTTATTCACTGTCTCTTCGGCACCAACCGGAAGATTTGCAGTTCACTACGGCACCGACCCGCTGCTTGGATTCCACCTTGCCAGCGCCTTTGATGACGGGATATCCCCAGAACAGGAGTTGGAAAAAAGAGTTGTCTCCCTTGCAAAATCGCAGTTCAGGGAGTGGTGTGCTGCTCTCAAAGATCAAGTGTATTCCCGCACCGTCGAAATTACATTCTTCAGCGGGGATGCTCTGCGGCTTTGCTATGAATTACAGGCTTCTCACAACTCTGTTGAGTCAATACCGAACATCGTGAGAATGTACACCTCTCCATGGACCTCTACAGAGATGAATCTTCTTGAGCCAGATCGGTCTATAGGAACGGGGTTGTTCGATATTATCGAAACATCTAACCTCGTAGACCATGTGGGGATGCTTAATGTGCTACCTGCAGTCGTACCACTGTTATCTCGACAATCCACCTCAGTCATGTTTACAAACACCTTGTTACGTGCAGCCAAGGATATCACATTTGCACTGCCTGCTCTACTCTGCTCGGATGTTGCTACAATATCTCTGATCCTTGGTCTGGCGCCAACACCTTATCTCTTTCCATATACAGCGTATGCTGTAGGTCTTGAGGAGATGGTGGACCTCGCAGCTTCCAAAGATACCGGGCGCCAGAGCCAGTACCATATAGGAATTTCATGGAGGGTACCCACCTTGGCCGATTCCATAGAAGCGCAAAATTCAGCCGCTTCTTGCTATCAGCTTGTTTATCAATATGATCGGCTGGCAAAATACTTCTTCAAACTTTACCTGACGATGTTCCGCTGTGAAGACATGGAGTCATTGATGAGGTCCTTGAAGCGTCGAACAATATCGCCACTTTCCATAGATCTCCAGCTCTATACTCGCATGACCTTCGTCAATGTTCTTTCACTGGCAAAAAGCCGTGTTCATACTGACTGGACTGCATGTATGAGGTCCCTTTTGAGCATGATACAGGCCGATAGACAGCTTCTTGTCGGCAGCAACAGTGTCCAAGAACTCTATCTATTGTTCCACCTGTTTGGCTTGTTTACCAGTGATATTCTTCAACAGCCAGCTCACAACATTGGGAGAACCCCATACGGTCAGCCTAGAGTGTGCCATGACGATCCTGGCCTCTTAGGTCGTGAGGACGTCCCATCGATTGTATACCTAGCTTTGACCGTTCCACGACAGAAGCTGGAGTTCTTTACAAAAGAGAAGGACCCACGAGGAACACCGGGTCTGCATGTCAGTGTACGGAATATTGAACAAGGATTTGACAACAGCTTTTTTGCTATTCAGTGTTTCTTTGGAAAATTGGTCACACATCCGACCGATGACACCACTTGCGATGTCCTCCAAGATGAACAAGGATGGCGGGGCGCTGCTGATTTGATCGTGACTTGTGCTGTTCCCACATGGTCCATGCTATTGGGAGCAAAAAGAAACCTTCGGGTTGCCTTGACAATCTCATCCACCCCATCTACATCCCACTACATCTCCCAATTAGGAGCTCGAATGAGTGTGTTTGAGTGCGGATTAGACAGTCACAATTTGCGGTTTCTGACGGGACCACCCGGGGTACTCAACAATCGCCAGAAATGGCATCTTGCATCAGAGAAAGCAATGTCGCCCGAATTGGAAACGTGCTTGGTGACTTTAGACGAGAATTCTTGCGCCAGAACTCTTCGGGTCAGAAAACCTTTAGGTATTGAGAAATACATCGCAATGCCTGTAGTGACACAGATCTCACCATGCACACTAACAGTTGATTTCGGAAGCTCAGCGTCAATGAGCCTCAGTTTTCCATATCCCATTGATGGAGAGCAACATGACACGAAACTTGTATCTGGGGCCGTCGAGCTGACAGTCACCATTGCATCTTCGCTCTCGCGAGGAGGATACGTCTATAACATTTTTCCAATGCATATGTTCGAAAGACAGCCTATCCCACTTCTTATGCCTAGTTTGAACCTGGACAAACAACCATGGATCCCTGTTCTCGGAGAACTTGATTGGATCAAGCACTTCATGGGTTTGATGTTGAGCAGTAGGGAGAGAAAACTTCATGAAGACAGTTCGATTCTGACTGAAGACCCATTGCTGCAACTCAAGTCCTCCATCAATGCAATCTTTCAGAGTTTTACCGGAGCGAATCCGCATCATGGTCGCTATCAATCTTTTCAGCTAGTGTGCAAGCATAAGAACAACAGCTCCGATACTCTACTCTTTGCTTCTGCACTTCGTCATAACAGCTTACATGGGTCACTCCTACTTGATGCATATGTTGTTCCACTTTCAAGGGGGCGTGTCTCCAAATTATCAGAAGAATTAAAACACCTTGTCGGGTCAGGCCAGATGCTCAGCATAGTTCTCAAGTCGCGCGAAGAAGAAATGTTGTGGAAGAAACTCCTTCCTGTCCAAGTGGAGTGCTGCCGTCAAACTTGGCATCACAAATTCAACTGTCAATACTGCTCACAAGGCCTCATCCCATTATCTCTCGATCACAGTCAACTGCCAATATGCTCTTGTGGCGAAAGCCAGGACATTTCCGGATTTCCTCGTTTCCAGAATTGGAAAGCCCTTGCAAATTATGCAACTCGAATTGCCATCTTTCCGCTTTCAGCAATTCCATGTTTGGAACGCTTCATGAGCAGGGAACAAGAGCAACATGTCGATGTTGTTCGCGCTCGAAGGACAAAAGGAATAAGAGATGACTATTGTGACAACTGTGGGCAAAGTGCTACGCCACTCAAAAAATGCTCTCGATGCCGCAGTGTAAGTTATTGTAACCGGGATTGCCAAAAATCAGCTTGGAAAGCGCACAAGAAGGAATGTGGGGTCAACAGAAGTGGGGCTCTATGAAAGGTTATGTCGAGACATGGAGCGGTAACTTACCGCTAAGACAGGGGTTATACTCAGTGACCCACTTTCCCTTGTTTTGTACAGTAATTTGGTATATTTGGCATTACGGTTGTCGTAACACCGTGTACTCTAGCCGTACATGGGGTATTTCAACCTGCCCCATGATAGTCGTTCTTTCTTCAATCAATCAACTTTTGCATTTAAGATTGGTTCCGCTTGCTCCAATTCCTCGACCTCATTCGCCTATTAGGATTACTAGCCATTACTGTTGCAGCTTGCTCCGACAGGTTACTTCTCGGAGTACAGTGACACAGCAAATGTATTTAGAACACCTGAGGCCCCACTTATCTGACCGCCTAAAGTGAGCCTTACCGCCTACCAAAAGTGTAAGTATAGTCCACGCTATCAGACATGACATCTCCCACGGGACTCCCACCGTGGGACCTGGGAATTCCCGCCGCGGACGGGAGTTGGGACTAGCCTTTAGTCTCATGGGCTGGACTAGAAAGGCCGTGGAACTCCCATGGGAGTATGGGACTTAGTAGTAGTAGTAGTAGTATTCATAGACTGTCCCAGCCGCCCTAAGGCAGCTATGCAGCGTTCAACTATAAGTACATGCGTCCCCCCCTCGCTTCCAGAAAATAAGCCATTCCGTCACGAATTGCTTCCTCCTTCTGCTCCGGCAGTTACACCCCACTAATAGCTCTAATAACTGTTCCGTGTCTCTGCTCCTTGTCAGGCCTTTCCTGGCCCTCCTCTGCTTCGATATACCATAATTCACTCGTCTACGCTATGTGTATTGAAGTACTGTGGATGGTACTGCCCGGAATTGCCCGAGAAGCCCAGTCCTGATGATCATCTTTGCTGCTTGTACTGCCATTGACGGGTTACAGAGAATGCGCTTGATGTCGATGCATGGAGCCCTGCCTGCCCACATTCGATGTCGTTCGTCCACCCATTTCCGGCATTCGAGCAGGATATGGCGTGCCGTTTGCCGCCCATGGCCGCATTCACATTGGTCGGTGTCAGCCTTGTTGATGGCGTGGAGGTATGCACGTAGGCCAATCTTGCCTGTGCGCATCTGTGTGATGGCAGAGCTGATTGCTCTGTGTGTGCTAATATGTGTGTCGAGTATCGCCTTCCCTGGCCTCACCCCGAGCTTGAAGAGCTCTCTGCCGTGCTTGGCATTCTCCCAAGCCGTATCCCACTCGCCTTTCATCACTCGACGAATAGCGGACTTGGTGGTTGCCGTGAGCGTTCGCAGAGTGTCTGCTTCTGGTGGCCGTTCCGTGTTCGCTCCCGTGCTTGGATTGGTTCCGGCGGCCTCTTTCGCTGCTTGGTCGGCTGCCTCGTTGCCTGGCACTCCGATATGAGCTGGAATCCATCGGAACTGTACTTGCCACCCCTGGCTTCGAAGCTCGTCGAGTGCTCGAATAGCCTCGACCAGAATGTATTGCCCGGACGGGTGCTTCGGATTCCGAATGGCTTGAATAGCGGCTTGGTTGTCGGTGAATATCGCGGCGCGCTTATCTGGGGGAGCTTTTGCTGGCGGTGTGTCGAGTGTTATCTGCAGTGCCAAGGCCAGCCCCCTGAGCTCTGCTGCGTACACTGTGGAGGTCCTGGATGTACCCATATACCGAGTCCGCTTCGTCCAGGGTCCGTTGACATCTGTTGCACGTGTTACGGCAGCTGCGCCGACGTGACCGTTAATGCCACTTCAGTCGGTGTAGATGCATAGCGTTCCTGGCTCAATGGCATCGTGCTCCTTGACCGCTTCCTCCGCAGACTCATTGATGCGGACGAACGGTGGGGTCCACCATGGAGGCACCACATGCGGTATACGCGTTTCGAGCCCGTCAAGCTGCACCTTGTATTTGCGTTCGAGGATGCTCGAGAAACGGTCAAGGGGGCTCTGTTCACTGCTCCTGCCGACCACGGTAGAGGCCATGTCGACGTATAGCGGTGTAGTTCTAATGCGCATCGTGGCCTCTACCGCTGTTTGCTCGAGTTGTTGTTGCACCGGGAGCAGATGAGCTTCTACGTCCACCGCCGCACCGGATGTTGTCCGAAAGGCACCCGTGATGATCTGAGCTGCACGTCTTTGAATCCTCTTGATGGTGTTTACCAGGGCGCCGCCCCTGCTTGTGTTGCCGTTGCCAGGGGTATGCCATGCAGAACAACCATACAGCATTTGGGGTACGATCATTGCGCGGTACACATGCCGGAGGTTGACTGTCCCTGTACCCCACGTCGAGGATGCGAGCGCTGATAGAGCCGAGAGTCGCTTCGTTGCTCCCTCTTCTACCTTCTCGCGGTGGTAGTCCCAGCGAAGTTTGGTGTCCATTTGGATACCTAGGTATCGACAGGATGCAGAAGCTTCAATCGTGGCATGTGGTAGGCGGAGAGCGTGCGTGCTATTCTTCTTGGGGTCTCGACTGAAATGGACCAGCTCGTATTTTGCGGGTGCAAACTGGGAGCCATGCTTCACTGCCCATTCCTCGGCTTTCCGGTGGATTCCTTTCAGGGTCTTGCAATTCCGTTGTGCTGTCGGTCCTACTGCTAGGACAAGCTGCTGACAGCCATTCGTAAATTGGAGCTGCTCCCTTTCCAAGGCTGTCTGCATTGCGGCTGTGATCCATTTGTATCAGTCTCAGATAGCGTACGCGCCCAACCCCAGTTTCAGAATAACGAGATAGCACCTTAGGCGCCGCCCCCCTAACCCTTCGGCTGGACTGTAGTTTACTCTGCCCGCTTTTGAACAGAATCCTCACCCGATCAATCGCATTCATCACAGATAAACACAGCTGTCGTTGGTTGATTTTAGAGCCGCCGTGTTTTAAGAGAGGAATGGTGGGCGGCTAATCAGCTGCGGGTCCAATTTTTATCCACGATTGCCAATGGTATATATGTGACTTTGCTTTAAGATGACCATTCGCTCCGGCCTTTGACCAATTTATAGACCCTCCACGCTTTGTTCGATACCCTCCCAGTTCGTTCCGCCACCTGATATGATGTATCAGAATATTGGTATGCTTTCGATACACCAAGGCGTCTCTCTAGATTTTTACTAGTATCTTACATATTTCTACCAAAAGATGTCGAGGGTCACTCCCCGCTGCCACCACCATATACCCAGTATGATGAGGCTGAGCAAGAGACTGGCAATGAGCGGACACCCGCCAAAATTCCAGACGGCTGCTGGGACCTTGCATGCACCATTGATGAGAGCGATGGGCTGCTGCACAGGCCAACCCAGATGGGTGCAAGATCCGTCCAACACTACATGCGTTGACCGCTTTTATCGACGTGATCGGTTTCAAATAACGATCTATTCATCTCATGTCGTGATAACCAATGAGAGATATACTTGGACATGCGGTGTGGACACCGATGCCGACGCATATAAGCTCTTGGTGGTCCCTCGTGAGTCCGTTTCTCTGAGGGAATTGGAGGGTCGCGTTTTTGTGTTCGAGAGAACAGAAATGGCAAAGGACCGAGATTGGCGGGCCAAAAAGCCTCAAGTTGATTCACATGCCTCGCTCGAAATCAAAACGCAGTCTTTGTCTTCCAATGTCTATACCATTTCAGGAACGGACATTTACCAGGTTGAAGGGTGCGACGATGACATGGTCATACGGTCACCGCGTTTCCTCCGGCTTTGGGATATGAGGACAGGAAATTTCCGTTGGGAGAAGCGAGCGGCAGGCAATGAATGTGGCAGTCTTTGAAGAAGGCGGCTATGGCTTCCTTCTGGGCCTCTAGGGCTGTCAGGGCATCTGCGGAGACGGGCAGAAGAGCGAATCCAGTCTTGATAGATTGAACGCCTTTGAGAAGCTTTCCATTAGTGTCTAGATGGGATCGTAGGCTATTATATATCGCAAATGCATCCATGCTCTTGGCAAGATGGTTCTCCGGGAGGCGTACAAGAGACGGTTATCGGGAGATGGCAGCTTTGAAGCAAGCCTATCAGTCTTCGTAGTACTGTTGGTTTGCCTTGCCGCAGCATTCTTAGCCGGGGGACTTTGGGTGACAGACGCGTATGTGGACTGGGCAAGACCGGAAGGGGGACGGGAGGGGGGAGGTGACGGGGGAAGGGGAGCAGGGGCAAGGGCAGGGGCAGGGGTGGTGGGGGAATTGGTCAAGGGCACGCCGCTGATGTAGGCATTGAAGTGTTGTTGGGCTACGTTAGCCAGGTCATTGCTGAGGGCAGCTAGCGCTTCGAGCTGGCCAGGGGTGAGGCCAGTATTCTGACGCCGGTGGTTGTCAAGGAAGGTTGCTATAGGGCTGAAGATTTTCTGGCCTTCGAGAGCTCTAGCAGTAGCAACGGTGGTTGTCTCCTGTAGTGTGGCCTGTAGAGGGCCAACAGGTTGGTTATCACACCTTGTCATGAAGTTGGCGCGTCGAGACGCGTCGAGGCGCGTGATAGGTGCCGGGTAGGTGTCTGGCGGCGAGCGGAGGGGGAGCGGTCCCTTCTCCTGGGCGGGACGCCTGGAATGAGGGCTTAGACGGAAGATTTGATAGAAATTCGGGCCTTCCTGAGTGAGAAGGCTGTGCGTGAGGCAGTTGTAGGAGGAAGAGGCCCTCGGTAATGCTGGTGTACCTATCACGTGAGGTTATGGCATTGTGAGGCCTAAGCTTCTATCGGATCCCGCGCAATTCATCACGGGGCCTCACTTAGACCGACCAATTTACTGATCCTGGACAAGCTAGTACACCCGGCACATTATACAGCCAGGAAATCGCGAATGGGTTACCGCGATCGAAACGATTACTTTGATGGCTACTCGCTACCGCTATGTATTATATTCAACGGCCATGTTGATATTGCTAGTTAGTTTGAATCAAATCTCCCCAGGGATTGGTGGATCGAAGTATCGAATAATAGCTAAACTACCGAAAAACTAGCCTACGCTAACTACAAATGATATTTATTCTATACACGAATTCGCGTGAACGAGGGCGATTTCGGCTATTAATCCTTGACGGGCATAGTAGCTACCTGTCGAGGAGAGTGGAGCAGCTACTTACAGCTGCCTCCTATTGGTTTCTTCAGTACCCCACTTTTGTTTATGTTTTGTATGTAATTACGGGGTTCCGAGACAACACTTACAAGTCACTCTCGAGTATCTGTTAAAGCGAGCTGAATTGGTATAGACTAGTATGCATATTGACGAATAAGAGCTATCGGAATCATACAGAAAGATTGATTGATTGGAGAAAAGAGGAAGACTCAAACGAATGGAAAAGGGGTCAGGTTGAGCTGTCCCTAGGCGGTGTAATTGAGTATTCGAGTGACCATACCAAAGTCGAAGTGTTACCCGCATATTACATACAAACTGTAAGGAAAAGTAGGTACCTCATGGCACGGAGGAATTGGTCCCATCCACATATCAACTACAACCCAACTCTGCAGATGTGTATTTAACATACCTCTGCCTGCCACTCATTTTATCTACAATCAAATCAATTCAGTCATCTCAATTAGATTGGTTCCCCTTGCGTCTCTAGGCTCCATCAATGCGTACAAGCCCATACTGTAATTGCATAGCTTCACACTACCTAATACCTAAATTCGATCGAGTCTGCGCTGAAAACGATATTATACTGCTCTGTCTACCTTCACCTTCCTCGCATCTACTACAACCGCTCGTAGTTGGGTGGTTTTAGTGCTAAAGCGTACGTACGGTCGCTTTGTGAGCGATCTAGCGCGAAATAGCGATGATTATATCGACAAGCTTGATTTTCTAGCAGACTATGCTCGCGCAAGACTAGAAGCTTTTTAACCGAATATCGTTCGAAGCAGCTTCGCAGCTACTAGTATAGTAAGCGTCCATACCGAAAGGGTGCTATCTGAACTTGATGCAGTTAGCTCATCCTATCGTTTGGATTGGTTTCTTCTGGTAAATTAAGCCCATTCTTGCTGCGTATAAGAGCAAGTGGAATCATCTCAGCTTGCTCTGACAAAACACTAATTTGATGACTTTCTGACTTTCCCCTGCATTGTCACACCGGAGCTCCTGATCGTGGGATTTCAGGCTATGGGGGCTCGTGAAAACTGCTGCAAAATCTGCCTTGATTGAAAATCTTATCATGGTAGCATACGTGCCTAATTATTGTCATTTCAACATAGTACGGGTCGCTCCCTCTTGGTACCGTGGCCAGCACCAGAACAAATTTCGGATACTGATATACACGAATTTCTACCGTATGTGCACCCCAGCCGAGCCGGCTATTTCGCAGAAATCCAACGTCAGAATACGGCCAGGGCAAACATAGTTTACTATCGGGCCTTGGCCCGTTACACTTATGACTCGAGCCGGTTTTATATCACGGAGCATATCAAGCTCATGTTGCACTGATTCTTGAATACAAGTAGATACAAGTGCGCGAAGTTACTCTACGTTCCGCCCTTTAGAATCTCGATGTCAATATACCAGTGATAAAGCCCCACAGCCTCTGTTCAAGACAAACGAGGCTTCCTTTTTTCCTCATGGTAAATGGCCTATATCGACTCCACCAGCTCGAACGCTTTGGTGCGATAAGAATCGTAGTTGAAAGATCCAAACAACTTTGTCATCTCCTCAGCAGTAAATGGCACTAGTTAAGGCACTACCATCTCTAGCGCTCGCAGACGATTGCTATCGTAGTCACACGATTGGACCAAGTTTATCACATGCCTGGAAGTGAATGGCCTCATTTTAGACATCTTGGCCCGTAAAATTTTGATACGCTCATTGTCTTAGTTGAGCAACCGAACCAAGTCTATCACTTGGCTAGCAGATGGCGATTCCGTAATCTTCCCTGTTTCTGACTGGGAGGTGGGTTAGGGGCAATCTTGCTAGCTACCACTCTCGGGGATCTCAACCTCTTTGGTAACTGATTCCAGGGTCTTCGAAATCTCCAATTGGGACTTGTGAAGTTCATTCAGCTCATGAAGCTGGTTCGCTGTCTCATTATGCCCTGACAATTGTCTAGCCTCTTCAAGCTCACCGGACTGTTTAGAACAAGCAGCTTCCAGCTTTGCCGGCACTGGAGCAGACTTGGGTCGACAAGACTTTGCGAGGTCGACCGCGCGGACGGTTTACCGACCGGTGGCTTTGGATATGGTGATGCATCCCCGCCTGGGAGCAGACGATATAGTCGCATTGTTTGCACTGAATACCCTCGTCAACTGCTAGATAGGGCAAGGCTATCGCATCTGGCAAAAGGATACTTCACTGTGTCCTTCGATGGATCAACCAAAGAAAACTCCCTCAGCTTCTGTTGCAGGGTTAATATATTCCCAGCGCCTTCTAGCCCTGGCAATTGGTTCCAGTGGCCTTTCAAATGCGCATGTAGATATCTTGGTGGGATCGCGTAAGCGCATGGCTTGCAGATCAAAATTTTCTGATCCTGAAGATGGAAAAAGTGATCCATTTAAGAAACACAAAGGGGGTTTCAATGCGGGGAGGATGGTGAGACTACACTCGGTATAATGGTATGGTGGATCATAGAACCTTTATTCCGGTCAGTCTTTAACTTGTCAAATAAAAGCCACGCGTCTGGCGCTCGACCTCATGGCGCGGTACGCGTCGCGTGGGCAAGTGATGAAAGGTGCGTGGGCCATACAGAATGTGGGGATGTACGGACCAATGGGAGTGCAGATAGATCAAGACGGCCCTGCCTTATTTATGGCATTATGGATTAGGTTTACGTGAATGAACTCTGAACGCTAAATTCACATATCAAATTATTCAATTTCTCTCAAAAGACTAGGTAGATGACCAGACGGTTTTCTACCTCTGAAAGTGTTCGCAACAATCCAACCTCGTAACATGGTCGGTGGAGCCAAAGCCAGCACTTCACTAAGGCTCACTTTGCAATGAACTAGGTTTTCCGAGTAGCTGGGCCACTGGATGGTTTAGTCGACGAAGAAGTACTCTTGCTTCCAGCGGAGTGAGCAGCTGTACCCGATGACTGGGAGGCGGCATGACGGTCGGCTGCCGACTGCGCACGGGCGGGAAACCCGGTGGACGACATGTTCCCTCCGGATCTCGCCTGATAGAGACTTTAACACCTTTCACTGTGCTAGCTGAAGTGCCACGTACCTGGGAAGATTGGATCCTCGCAGAATCCGACTTTGACATATCGTTTTTTCCCATGCTGGCGTTGGCTGAAGTTTATATATCTTGTGGTTTTCAGAGCCTTGTGTAGAGCTAGGTGAGCAGCTAAATTGACAGTGAGCACAACAGAGGAAAATAATAGCTTTATATCGTAGAGGACCATACCACCAGTACGGCTTGAACATTTGCGTTACCCCTCGTGGTAGTAAAACTGTGTCACATTGCAGCAAAATATGCCATGAGGTGGCACATTCAGACTGGTTACCACGAAGCACAATCAAACAATTATTTTACACTTACTACGTGTACCGAAATGACTGGTAGCAGAATATCACAAGAGGCCTGTGCTGGCTGCTCCCTCCATCGCAGGGAAGAGATAGCCACCGCCTCCGTCCGGACCCCCTGTTCTACCGGGTCAGCACGAAGAAAATTCCAAATACAGGAATAGATCCATGCCAGGACAATTTCTGAGGTTATGCGCTAGTACTGTTTGACCACGATACGATCTGGATGATGCACACCAATATCTATGGTTTAGGGTATTAGGGTTGACGACGCACCCTTTTAAACAACAAAAAATAGATTAAGATTGAAACTCCAGGGCACTCGTAGTATCCCCGAGCGCTCTCAGTAATGAAACGCCTCAAAGTCTGTGACTACCCCTCTACAGTGTTATGGGTTGGGTTGACGTGGCGATGCAGCTGCTGACATTAAAGTGTTTACCTGGGTCCAACTACTGGCTGCGACCACCCACCATCGCGGCCACGGCGATCGTAGGGCATTTCGTGACATCTGCAGACGTTCCATACCATCAACCAGCTAGTTGCAATATATCACGCAGAGACTGAGAGTTTCGATTGCCGAAGTACCTTTATCATACTTTGACTATGTTGTCTTCTTCTAGGTACAAAGGGGCTGGTAGCCAGGTAGATATACATATGCATGTACGTGTTCCCGTCCCCGTGACCATCTCAGAGGCCGGGATATTCAACACTCCCCCTCGCTGATTGCCTTTGAAGGATATCAGCAATCATTCATCACTGCTGCTAGGGCCTATTAACCCTCTTCCGAAAACCCGTAATGAGAAGGAAGGAAAGGGTGCCTGCATGTACCAATTAGGTTTGGTTGGAAGGCTGGTATCGCAAAGAAAACCTAAATGGGTACGCAGTCCGCTGATTTCTGTGATTCAGTCAGGTGGTTGTAGGGCATTTTCCGGCATTCGAGCCATTGTTTAGAACTATTCATCCTCTAGAAACAGGCGCTCATTTCTCTGCATCTTTCATAATTTCTAGTAGGTATCTTCGACTTTTCTGGCAAGTGTTGCAAAAAGGGGCAATCTAGAGGGGTCGGGTCATGCAGAGAATCGGAATTATCTTTGGTTGTTCTGTTCGCTTCAGAGCCACCATGGCTGATCCATTCTCCGACATATGCCCCCTAGAGTCGCCAGAACTGGAGGAAGTCCATGTTTGGGGCTCATTATCTGACATTGCTGGCCGAACCGAATAACACCATTGCATCTATGACGATATTAAGTTACGGACCACCATAATCAACAGTGAGAAATGGTCTTGGTTATCAGAAGTTACTAGCTGGGGCTGTACATTTTAGACGAAAGCCCAACAAGAATTACCTAGGTATCATGGAACGAAGTCCAGTGGGCCATTCGTGTGCATCACTAAAAAACATAACAGACCTCAATTATCACCAAGCAACCTTAACCCCACGTTCGGACACATGCCAAGCTGTCCAACTGTCCATGAACAGCTGTTTATCGGGACATGTCCACGCCACAGTCAGGGGTGCCAATGTCGCCAATCAGCTTCGTTCTTCCCTTAAGAGGGCCCAATTAACCTTCTAGGGACCACGTGCCAGTTCCCCATCGCGAGCTCTTGCCGAGAATCCGGGCGAACCCACATCTCGAACGTGCTCAAACGTTACTTGCTTCCATAGAGGTCCAAATACATGGCTTATCTAATCCCCAGGCGCATGGACAGATTAGAGCCACTTAAAGCCAAAAACATCGGACTGGAATGCCGGCCAATGTTGATCTCGCGCCCACTTGACCAGCGTCTGGAGCGCCATTGATAGCTTGTAGATACCAAGCATTGATTCAGTCTCACATAAAAGATCTCGCTCAAATGTCTGAGCCTTGTCTTCCTCATTCAATGCAGTCGTGACAAACCACCAGTGGTGCTGTATGACGATAATACCAGGGAGAAACGGTTCAGTTAAGTATGGTGGAAAAATGGGGCCAGGGCGCACTGGATTCAACTTCTAACTTCCACTTGTATACCCTAGTAGCTGCCCATCCAAGACTCCGTCCTACTGATATGTCCACTGTCCATGCTCTTTTTACCGTGGGCGCGTGTGTAGACCGAATTATCGGTCGCAGGGAAAGCAAAATGCCATGTGGGATCAGAAAAGGTAGCTCGAGAAACAGGAAAAGTTCTGGAGTACTTACAAAAGAGAACTTCGATCTAGAGCCAATTCTAGGCGACTCCGAGGCAGACTTGTGCTTATAATGATTCCGTCTTTCCTCAGTGACGGAAGTACCTCTGAATTATCCAGTGTACAGGTATTTTGACACACTATCCATCTGTCACTCGTCACCATGGACAAAGGCATAGGTTCATAGCGGTCGACGCAGTCATAATACCTGACATAGAGGGGTTCCTGAAATTTGGCTGCTAAAAACACTTTGCATTATCAGATATAAGACTTCAACGCGTCCAAAGCTGAGTGGCATTGACTGTGTGCTCGATAATAGGGATTGGGGCAGGTGCGGAGTCGGTGAGAATGCCTCGCCCTCCTGGCAGACACACCTCAGCATTTATCAAGGGCCGTCTCTCAAACGCTACGGTAACCAGGTATAGCTGCTGTTGAACCACAACTGCTAGTAACTACAACCAGGATTCCCTTGATTATCCATTGTTTCGGCGATCATGCTTTCAAACACGTCATTTCATAAAGCTTGCTTTTAGATATAGAAATAAAGAGCAGAGACTGGGAATACCAAGAGCTCAAACAAATAGAAGAAGTCAGTTTGACCAGGCTAGTGCATGGGATTAGATGCAAATGATAACGGCTATTATTGGGCACGATGATGTGTAGTTGCACCTGGACATCACTTTGCAGATAGGTTTACTTTTTTCCCTCGTACTCGCATTTCTGCCCCCGCGGTCAGTACTAGGAACAGAGCCAATCCACGGTTACCACGAAGCCGCTGTTAGGGGCTCACCACTACAATTATCGATGGCTTAGATGGCTTGGATAACCAACAATTCCGCATGGGTCTGACTGCCGGCAAGTTCAAACGCCGCAGTGTCACACAGGGAATTCTTGGGCATATACCGCTGGTCCGTAAAGTACTGTACTGTAGAGTAGCGAAAAATGTTCTACAACCTCCGCATTTAGATGCCCTGAAACAGAGTGGAAAGAGGACGAGCGCAAACGTGAGAATGTAGAAACCAGTGGCGAATGAGTTTCGTAAAACAAATAGCCGGTAGAGGCACAGCACCTCACTGGGGCTAAAAATCTTCGCTATGAAGCAAGGTTGGTGCTATAACTCAGATCTAGTTCAGAAAGAGTGCGGCACTTTAGCAATAACCCAGTCTAAAGAATAGAAGTGGGAAGAACCCGGGGTGCTCAGCGTATACCCCATAGATCCCCTCTCGGTCAATCAGAACCCACCAATCCCGTTGAGTAGCAATATAACTTGGCATTTATTGCCTTTTCTATCTATAGTATTGTACCAGCTACATCTTCTCTGGGTATACATATGCATACCCTGCCCCTATATTTCCTGTCAATGATAAGTTTCAACCTACTTCCTACTTCTCATTGAAACGCTTTGGATCGGTTTTTGCATGATGTCGAGTGAGTAGGCTCTTCAAAAGGAACCAAAATGGTGTGCTAATTTAAAAAGCTTATACTGAAAATCCCCTCTTGACCACGAAGATGATACGCAAGACGGACGCAGAACAGGGTCAACAACGATCCGAACCCTCGGCAACATTCGTCCGGGAAGGCATGGAAACGCTCACAGAATCCTTTCAGAATTCAACTCTGGGAAGCAACAATTATATTACTTTTGTTGATACCTTGCGCGGCGTGGCCGAGCTGCTGGAGAGTCTAGCTGATCTTCCTGCTGAGCCACCATCTTTGTTTATTGACCTTGAGGGCGTCAACCTTTCTCGACAGCACAGTTTCTATACTTCAAATTTTCATTTATCCAACAAGCCGCATATTTCTTGTTGACATCCACACTCTAAAAGACAAAGCCTTTTCTCATCCGACTTCGGATGGGTCAACTCTGCGTTGCATCCTTGAGTCGCCCTCTATTCCAAAAGTTTTCTTCGATGTCCGCAATGACTCAGACGCTCTTTTCAGTCACTACGGCATTGAATTGTCTGGTGTGCAAGATCTTCAGTTGATGGAGCTGGCGAGTCGCAAATCATCAAGAAGGCTTGTGAATGGATTAGGCAAATGCATCGAATACGACGCTCCAATGACAGTGGGCGAGAGAGCCAAATGGAAAGCCTGCAAAGAAGCCGGACGAAAACTGTTTGCTCCAGAACGTGGTGGTACTTACGAAATATTCAATACGCGACCATTGCCCAACGAAATCTTGCAATACTGCGTGCAGGATGTTCAATTTTTGCCCAAACTATGGCATAAGTACAATCAAAGGATGACCGGGTATTGGAAACCGAAGTTGGAGGCAGAAGTGAAGAATCGCATTGAACTTTCCAAGTCTAGGGCTTACAGCGGCAAAGGAAGACACATGGCTGAAGCACCCAAGGGTTGGGCATAACCTTACCTAGTTACTAGCTTCATCTCATGAAGGTATAATTCTGGCTTTCCCCGCAGACGGTTGCATAAAGCGTCTAGCATTATGGATGAAATTGTGACGATGTGGGCTGCCTGACTGCCTGAATGAAGATACCGAGATGGGAGAAAAGGGTTAGGTGGTAATATTAACAAGACCTCCAACCAGTTAGTCTTCTTCCTTCCCTTTCTCAGTATCGATACTTTCGTTAACACTTCCAGGATTTTCAACATCCGTGGATCTTCCTTATACTGTAAGTTCACGGGTATTTCAACCCCCTTGAGCGCCCTCATTTTATGTTCTTCAATCAATCAAGTCTTTCAATTCAATCAATCTCCCCTTTTGATTCCGTTGCTCTGATTGGCCAATTTCCAAGTACTCCGTAGCTGTCACATAGTTGATATTTGATCTACAATCTTTCTCTTGACCTGTAACAGAATAATGAACTTTCAACACGTGGTATTCCTGCATTACAGCCAGGGGAACAAGATATGTTCCCTACCTGAACTACCCTCTAGCTGAAAGAGTATTTTTTGGCTTGTGCAAACAATATCTGTATTGAGATGAGAAATTTCCCCCAACGCCAAAATGGTTTACCAGTTGGCCCCGCGCTTTCAGGTACCTACATTATTTTGTAGCGCTTCAAAGACCAGTGATGCAACCTGCCCGCAATTGTGGCTTGTGCACGACGAAACCCTCTGTCGTGCCAGTCCTTCATATCGGACATTGAAGCACACACTGAAAGATCCGCCCAATATTTTTTGCAGCCTTCCCACGCCTCATCTTGTGATTGGTAACGCATGCATGCCCTGTCGATGTTATTCTCATTGATTCGTGAAGAATTGCGGCAATACAGAAAAATAACCTAGAAGAGGGAGGCATACGTTTTTATTGCGGGTTTTTTTTCAGCCGGCTGCTTCGTCGGCTAGCTTGCTGTCTCCCTGGTCCACGATATTCACCAGATCGCGGCTGCTTCTTATCAGGAGCGTTGCCTGACTGCGGCTGCGAGATGGTGGTAGCCATTATTGTCGTGCTAGGGACGAATGTCTTCTTGGCCAGAACCTTTTCCATCTTGGCCAACCGTTTCATTTCCATGGATCCACTGGTGACCTTTTCGCGACCTTGATTACCGTACTTCTCCAGGTACCAGCACTCGGGACACTGGAAAATATAGTTGACATGCCAAGACCTTACCCCATTTTCCCACATTTCAGATACCACATCCATGTTCAGACAGTTTCTTCTGTAAGAATTCCAGAATTCTTTCCGTCTTGTTCGATACCTCAAGCAGTCACAGCAAAGGCCCATGCTTTTCTCCCGGTGACCACGATCATCACGAGGAGCTATTCGCCTGAAAAGAAGAAATATGTCTTCACAAGTTGATGGTGGAAGGAACATGTGTTTAACGACCGACGGTATCCGGATTTTTACAAGCGAGGAAATCTGTAGCAGGCGTTTGCACGATAAGGCGAAACACATTCGATCGAGTGGATCAACTATGTTGAATATTTCAACCAGGATCTCTGTAGGTAAATGCAAGAGATCACCAGAAATCTGCGGTACAGCCTTCAGGAGCTGGCACATATTAGGCAACGAACATATCCCCTAACAGAAAGCGAACAGCGCGCGACTCACATTGGTTGGGCGCTTGAATCGGGTACGACAGGAGGTGTGTAAATCTGGAAGCATTGCAATCGAATATTTGCGGTGATGCACAGGTAAACGCGGTGAATTCCCAATGAGAGAGATTGGGAGTGCTGGGTACGACGTCAACTTTCTCATCACTTGTCTCGGCTTGTGTACCTAGATAATACACGGAATCTGTCGCTAGGGAAACCAAACAAGGTCAACTGTGTAAGATCGTGACTGTACGGTACAATACTATGTTCTCGGAGATACTTTGATCCGTGGTCCAGAAATGGCGACCTGACCCATTCCGCCCTCGAATGCCCAACTTCAACGCATTATACTACGTGAACCACATAAGTAATCAAAATTCTGGTAAAATTAACAAACTATCCAGTACTAATTGTACTTGAATCGAAATGCTTAGTCTCGCAGGACGTGGTGGTCCTGCAAGGTCAGGTCGGCTTCACCTTTGATGGTTGACCACCAAATTAATTTACTTATTTTCCTTCGCTTCGAAGCTCGTCCATTGCCACTAGCATAGAAACAAAAGGCTAAAATCATCCCCACAGATCCTGCCGCTTCATGCGGTGGTCCAGTCAACACAACCTGTCTTAAGCTTTGAGGTGCACACGAGCAGGGCAGACAGTGATCAATATTGAAGAATGCAGTCACAATCAAGCTCTTGCAATCACCAGGTGGACACGTCAAGACAGCGAATCGCCTTAGGACACGTTGTGGACCATTAAACTGAACACGGCAGGATCTCTTATGAGCACATCTTGACCAAATTGTTTCAGAAGATAGCCACACAAGGCACGAAATACGAAGACAGTTTTTCCTCTAGGCACACACACAGTTGTTCCTACTGCCCCACTCTAGAGATTTGAACTCGAGTTGTTCATAAACCTCGGAATTGTCGGAAGTCATGTTTTAACTCTAAATTTCCCGGACACCCAAGCTCGCCCGTGCTAATCATGCACTGGGGTAATCTGAAGACCCAAAAGGGAACAAGCTCAAAAGAAAAACGATAGAAATCATATGCACTCGCGTCTTTGCCTGGCATGCATGTACTGCATTGTTATGCCAGGGTTGGGACACGAACCCAATACCTGCAGGACAAAAAACGACCAGTTCGCTGTCCCACAGGGTGCGTCAATAATATAAACATCTACCTAGGATGGTTTAGGGCTTATTCTTCACTATCTTGCAAGGGAAATTGAAGGGAAAAAATGTTAAATCCATCGCCTTTAGTATCGTGCAGCCGGCGGACCGACCACGTCAAGACTTTGATGCTCTCCTCTAATCATCTCTGGACCAAAAACAAATTCTGAAAAGGTTCTGATTGAAAAAGATAGGAGCAAGATTGCACTAGGTCTCACTCACTCTACGTGGAGTAGGTACATAAGTCGAAGAGTACAAAAAAGTTAGCGGTGTACTAGAACGCCAACGCATGCAGCCAGAAGCAAGATTGGATGTCTTAAAAGAGAGATAGGTCAACGAGCATACACTAAGACGGCCCGTTCTTTCGGTTGCTGAAAGTCAAACCCAGAGTTCGGAGATGCCCTAAACAAGGATACGCGATACAGCTGCGTTGCACGTGTCACGAAAGAGAATAGTCAGTAGAATCGTTCATGTGGCACAAATTAGGGTATTTTTGCCTTTCACCCACCGCCTTCCGCAACACTTTCAATGAAAATCCATATAATCTTGGGATTGAACAGTCATCACTTGGAGGAATCACTCGTGTCACTCATGTTAGCCGACACCAGAAAAGTCGCCTCAATATCCAACCACTCCTGGGAAAACCCTTGTCCTTCCATACTCAATTATTTTGTCAAAGCAAGCCCTCAATCTTGGAAATATGGATGCGCATATGGCACCTCACGCTTCTGCCCCTAGTAATTTGTCTCCTACTGAATCTTCTCCCATGGGACAAGAGAATGCGAGTATCCCAAGAAAGTCCAATGAAGCAATGAAGAAGCGTGGCATCGCGGATGATTGTGATACACTCGGAAAACTGGTGCGTGTTTCAAAATTAAGTCCAAATTATCTCCCGTTTTGCTCCCCACGTGTCTTGACACTCTGATCGCAGTGCGAGATTTGATTCTATTCACGTGATGTTGACCTTGACTTGATATATCATAGCCCGTTTCATTCGAAAGCTCTGAGAGTTCCTACCAAAATAAAGCTTCTTCAAATCAGCGCCCGCATCCACGAGCCCTTGACCGGTGGAAAACCTCTATTAAATTTGTTCCAAAATCCAGAACAAGCTGCATTGGATCCTCTCCGACACAGGACGAACTTTCATCGCATGGTTTAGGTGAACAATCAGGTGCGCAAAAGAAGAAGAAAAGAAATCAAAAACCTCTGAAATTGAACCAGGACGAAAAAAAGAGGAGTGGTATTACCGACATTACCGATGATCAGGACTGGAACCTCTGTGACAAAGACTGTGGTTGGTGCGGACATTGCATGGATGGCGTCGACATTTAGGTGTAACCAGAGCCCAATCTTCTGCGTTTGGTGCGATATGGGTTTCAACGGGGTACCGGAGGGGCATACCTTGTTCCCGATGTCGAATTAGAACTTAGGCCTCAGCTTGCCGTTTTTCAGGGACGAAATAAGATCTATTTCTCCGACTAAATTACAGGCATTATGAAGAATACAGTACGGAATGAAGCTTTTGCTTCCACTAAGTGCTTTGTTTCGTTGATTGTAAATAGGACCTAGTATAGTGGTCTAGTATAGCGTGTATGAGAACAGGAAACATAATACAATACCAAATCAAGTGGGTCATTCGGTAATCAACCTATTTCTGGCTGGCGTCGATAAACGAACTTCCACTGGTCGCTCTGGATTCAACAATTTTACTTCCCCTTTAAAGAGATCGAGAACGTTATTCTATGCTGCAGGCATGGCTCCACTGCACTGTCTAAAAAGAGTTAGCTTTTTGCACAGCCTTGACAAGTGCCACTGCGACCAACAATTCTTTGAACCCATCGAGGTATGGGCTAAAAGATGTGCAACAGCAGGAAAGCCAGAGTTTCTCAGAGAAGTCGCTCTGAGATATTTGACAAGCATTAAGAAGACGACCATTGAGATAACAGCGATAAAGATATGCCCTCATAGAGCCCTGCAGATGGTTGGAGAGGAGCTACTCGACGAAGACCAGAAGAGCCAAAATCCAGCCGATCGCGCTTGGTTAGAACGTGCCTGCTGTTTATAAAATGTTGAAAGGGTTCAATGTGGAGACGGCTCACCAAATTCTCCTTGATAAGGCAGACGATGACTTTTATTACGCTGTAGCGTTGCGGATTTTCAACGACGAGGATTTTGAGTGCCTTCGTGATGCAGACACTGTCGTTCAGCTCATGTGGTATGATCATCGCACTGTTGAGTCAGTTGTATCTCAGATGCAGCTGACTATATTTCATGATTAAACTTAAGTCGCAATCAGGTACAGATACAAATATGTGCCCTATCTACGAGTTTTTACATGACGACCGACGTGCTAACATTACCATGCAGGGACGCCTGCCTTGCCAAAAAATATATCAGTGTCAGCATATATCATATAGTTATGGGCACCCCGGGTGTTGTTGCCTGAATTATAAGGCAGGAATTATTTCGATGAAAACGTCTCCCGGGTCTCTGCAGAAAACATCCGGCGTTGACATACCAAGAACTTTGGTTCTTTTATATTGATTCTCAACAATCGCATTCATTATCCCTCTTCAGCAGAAAAACAACGAGAATCCCAACATTCTCACTTCCCTTTCGATTCTCCTTTCTTATTGAAATTCCCCGTTGTGTTATAGATATCGTCATGTTTTCTAGTTGAAACAAAAACTATACTGAATCCTTCTACCTCCCGAAGAGACATTTCCTCTTCCTTCCCGAGATTGGATATTGCATGTATTTATTCAAATTGCTCACTCTGATATTGACGGTCGCATTTCAAATTGCTTCCCCCTCGACGGCTCTTTCTTTAAACTTTCTTGTGATACATTAACTTGTGCACATCCGTTATTCGTCTATCATCTTACGCAGACTATAACCTCTCTATTTCTGACAGAAGGGAAAAGGTTTATCTGCCATACGAGGCCCACTGCCCATCACTGATTTGATAAAATGAGCGGACCGCGGAGATAAATGGCGAATTGCTAAGGGCACAACAATTTGTTGCTGTTCCGGTCAATAGAGAGATGAAAAAACAGCGAAGGATCAAATCAAGTAGGAAAGAGGAAGAAAAAAAGCATCTAGCCTTAGGTCTTCTGTCATCACTTCCCAGTATATTCCTTCGGAGTACCTTCCATTTTCGGTGTCTTCCCGATAACGCCGTAGCTCTTCTTTTAGCTTTGTCTGTATCCGTTCCAGATGCTAGAATTCCTTCGAGCGCTCTACTCGTGTGCAAAAGAACCGATTTCAAGAGCGAAGCGGCCAGGGCCTGGTAAGGCCTTCCGCTGACATTTCGAGCCTCAGTAGCTCGATTAGAATTAAAACTTGGCCAAAAATTGGGATGTATTGGCGAGACTTATTTCGCCGGATCTTCGGGGTTTCTGAGCTCCCTCACCGGCTCCAAACAGTGAGTTCGTTACTTGAAGAAATACGTGACAATGGGGCATTTTCATCATCCAGGCTTGAAGAAATGCCACACGAAGCTTGTTAGTTACCATAGTGCTTTTCAAACTCTCGCAAACAGGAACCGTCCAGGATCTTCGCCAATACTTGTTCGTCTGCACCACTTGATGCTCGTATGCTTGAACGTGGAGGGCAAGTCATCCGGCCAGATATACCAGGCGAAAGTTATAGGATAATCGTCTCAAAGTATGGCCTGCCTTATGCAGTTCCTTGCCGAAGAAACTGTGGACCCAAGCGTATTTCAGCTCCGAGTGCAATCTCAGCACCGGTACCTTCACCAACGCAACGGGCGAGTACTATTTCGATAATGCTCAGATCCTGCTCGGTCGTTAATTTTGACCACAAACGCGGCTCTTTCCAGCGACAATATATTGTGATGACTCGCGATCGGCAATCCAAACGTTGGCCCAAGATGCATACACTTCCTCGATGACCCGGCTTTCGGGTGTAATTGAGTCTCAATGATGATACTATACGGTCTTGAAGTAGAAGATCTGGTACAGTCGCCAAGCGCGTGGAAATTTGGATTCAAAATGTTCTCAAAATGCGTTCCTGGCCTTTGGGTATGTATGTTTACGGTCAGGCACCCCTCACGCTTGCCGGTGACGTGGTATGTCCATGAGGATGATCATCTCCAGTCCTCTCCACGGCTTGCAATCGGTCTTCAGGTGGCCCTTCATAGGCTACTTGATGGATTCCTCTCAGTCGATCTCCAAATACCAGCATGAGCCCTTGCCACTCACAGTGATATATGATAGATTTTCTCAGTCAATATCCCTCTCCAGGAACGCCATCTTTGCCGAGAAAAGATCATCGGGGAATCTGTGCCTTGACCGACTTCGGTTGATCGAGTCACGAGTCGTTTCTTTGGCATCCATGGTCTCTGGCTTCCACACTCTCTTATTCGGTACCAACTGCGCCAATGGACGCCGAAATGGCTCGAGTAGCAAAGATCGCTCAAGGTCAATCATCATAATCCCGTCGGTCTCAGGATTGAACAACATGTTCGCAAGCCGCACATCGTTGTGGACTATGCCTTCTTGATGCATGGCTCTCAACGACCGAATGGTTTTCTTCTCGAGATACTTTTTCCTTCCACAAGTGCAGTTCGTTGAATTAATACGGCACCCCCCCCAAGACAAAAGTGTCAAATGTACCACGTAGACCCGATGGTCGTAGTAATAAGTCTTGTTCATCGACCGGAGGTCTATAACACCCAAGAAGACAGGCACATATACGCCTTGGCATCGCTTGAGGCGCTGATAGACTATGGCCTCGTGCTCGAGATCTTTGATAAAAGCCCGCACCGTGCCCTTACCGACAAAAGTGTAGCCATATAAAAGCAAAGTCACCCGGAAAAGCACTCCGCGGGCCCCGCCCTCACCTAAAGGTGTGATCCCGTTGTCGAGAGACCGGGCCATCTGCTTACAGAGGAGGTGCAGCCACTGTTCATGATTGACAGGATGACTTTTGCTATCGTTAGCACACCCCTTTCGATGAAGGGCCACATTCGGGCATTTTGGGTCGAGAACGCCTCCAGTAACCAGACCGAGGAGGCATTTTTGTGTGCAGTACTGCTGGCCTTGTTGGCCATCCCCGATGGGGGGTGGCCGCGATAGAAGGCGCTGGCTCCGCCGAGCTCCTTTCCCTGAGCTTCGTCCTAATGGGGTAGGGGTATCCGGCGGCCTGTGTGCTGATTCGTCGTCAGATGGTTCTCCGGCGTCGTCTTTCCTCAAGGGTTCCTTACTGCCTTGGCAGTCCGAGGGGCGACGTTTCCTTGCGCGAAGGACGTACGGCGATCGGTCGACACCTTCATAGGCAATAGGCCGATAGCCAGGCGAGCTGTCTGGTGCCGATCGCTCATTCTCGGGGATGGAACGCAATGTGGTTTCAAAATCTTCCGCCCAAGTTGTTAGGCGTTCAAGGACCGCACGGCGTTCCTCTTGCCCATGTTCCCGCCGTTCTCCAGGCACGCCAAGAGCCACGAGTGTGAACGCTAAGTATTGACCGACGGCTGTACATAATTGAGAGTTGTTTGGGTGGACAGAAATCTCTGGACCAGGCTCCGCTAGATGGTAGTACAGAGTTTCAGGTTCGTCCCAGTCCACCTTAAGAAACACGATCGCTGCACCTGTAGTCAAAAGACCGTATTCAAGGCCGCCTTCGATCATGTAATGATATGTCTGTGTAATGGCAGACGCCGTCAGCCTCTCCGCATGATATTGAAAACGAGCGTCCGGGTCGACAGTAGTGGGGATCGTCTTCCTATTCACGACTTCCTTATAAACATTCATTGGACGGAGACCCAGACGAAGATGCGGAGTGGTCAACTTGTGAGGCGCTTTGTACTCGGAAACATAAATCATTGTACGCCGCGTGAACAGGGTATTGTCGGAACGATAGACGCAGATTTGGTCCGGCCGCAACCGATGGAGATCTCGTCGGTGGTCTGGCGTCCGTGGTGTTGATGGGGTCTCCCTGTCAACGACTTCCTCAGCGGCATCGCTGAGGGCATGAGGGTGGTTCTCAAAGATGACACCATCTCCGAGCTCGAAAACCCTTCTAACTTCTTCCTCCTGCTTGAGCTGTTCGATGATGGCTCTGACCGGATCCTCCGTGCTATTGTGCATGAAATTTTCGAGCATCTTCTCATCTGCTATCGGCCGCTGGGAGATCCTGTTCCCTAGGCCGGCCAGGAAAGCTCGGTTCTCGAAAACGCGGGTCTCAGCGGGGAACGTATCGTACAGTGCACCGAAGGTTTGTCTCTGTTGATCGAGGAAGCCGAGCCATGGCTTCAGGTTTCGGGGGCACCACTTGTCGCGCGGATCGGTGATGGGGCCTCTCGAGGTCAGTTTTGTATTTGTCTCGATGGCGAATTTGGAGAAAATAGAGGCATGGCAGGTTGCGATGTATTCGTCAATTGTCGTGGGTCGTGTTTGTTCCTCTAGCGCGTTAGCGCGTTGCCGTTCTCTCTCGGTGCGTTGTCGCTCCTCTCGGAGGAGCTTCTCTAGCTCCTCCACGCTCCGCTGCTGGGCCATTCGATAACACTGTAGTTATTCGTTACTGCGAATCACGGGAATTGGCCTTGAAGCCAGGGCGGACTTCAACTCCAACACAAGAGTGCTATCTTAAAAGTTCATGATGCCAGGGGTGAAACCAAACAACGGACGCGCGCACGGCCCAACTGCCACCGCCAGCAGCGGCCAATGTGATCCTTTTGCCAATGACCTTAGTAAGCACTTTTTGGCTGGCAGTCTCCTTTCTACTTTCGGTTAGCGTCTCTTGAAAATACATCGCGTTGCATTTACCCCCATGGAATAGGCGGCTGCACTTTCCCTTGGACAAGGGAGGCACCATATCAAAACCAGCGTCAATTCCCATGGTTGCCGATCATCTTGAGAGATCGATATTTTGATGCAATTCTGGAGTAGAAGAAACTAGGGCGACACAGGGAAGTGGATAGTTTATCATGCCCCATCTTGAGTTAGCCTGGCCTACTAAGAAACGTTTAAATAGCCTGAGTTGCCGCTATGCTGTAAAATTTGTAATTAAATTAGCTTGGAAGTCGACCTAACATGTGACAGGTTTCAAGCAGCCCGAAAAAGCCAATTTCCTGAGCTGGCTGTCGCCTACATGAAAACCTTGGGCACCAATTTTTATGCATTGGAACCTCGCTTTGGCCCCTTCCGGCATACTAACGGTCTCTACTGTGTTCAACCTGCAATGTTTGCTGATTCTGCCGAGAGCTCGTTTAGAACAAAAATGACCGATAGTGGATTCAGTCTCCACTCTGTCCTCCGCCGTGCCAGGTTGCTGAGCGCAAATATACGTGAGGCGGATGATTGGATCCGCTTCACCCTGCCTTCCCAAGGACACATCGTCTCCTTCTAGTTCCCGACAATCATGGTCTCCACCACAGTGCCCGTATCTCGGGGAACCTTTGTGATTACTCCCCCTACGTAAACTGATCCCATGAAGATCACTCGATTGGGAAAACGGATGATCGCCGCTGTCAAATCCAAGGATTCTATCTGCACTTGCTGCGCTTTTCCATTCTTTATTGACCCAGAGCATGCTTCGGATTGCGCATCTGCCTTCCCGCGAGGCGGAAGGGATCATCTTCGTCCATTTACGATGTCCTATCACGGTTGTCAAGAGCTGGCCGCGAATTTTTCTCGCGTGGGGTTCCTGAATCGCTAATGCCACTGCATCCTGGGTTTCGTTGTCGTTCATCAAGCTTTCAGCCGCTCCCTGTTTCCTCACATTGAGTTGGATTATCCGGAGAGTCTTATTCATGTTGTGGAGGTAGAGCTTCTGGCAATCTTTGCTATACGATTCATGGGGGCCTCTGCATGGAACGCACTTCGGAACCGCGTGGTCGCGGTTACTGTGGTGGTGGTCTTCCACAGTGCATTTTATGCACTTCTGGACGTTCTCACCCTGGAATCCCTCGTGGCCAGTCTCCTGGCAATTGTAGCATTGCATCGGTCGTGGTCGATATTCAAGGGCACTGGTTATGACAGGTTCTCCGCTGGCATGAAAGAACCCAAAAGGGCCTTTGCACTCTCCTTTCTGCTGAGCCATGCGATCGTGGCAACGGTGGCTTCGTTCTCCCCACTGAAGGCTACTGCGGCCCCATCTCGGATCTCATCTTTTTAATGCAGGACTAAGGCCTTGTTGACGCTGTCGACTGTGATCGGGGGATGCCACCACGAAGCACCCGAGCTTCCGCGCTGGTCTTTGCTTCCGTCACTTTCTTGACCAGCTAGTGTTCCGCTTCATCGTGGCACTACTCTAACCCGGTGTGTGTTCTTCAGATCCATGGTGACAGCACGACAGCACCAGTTCGCGTGGTTGTCCATCGTCCGGATTTCCGTCTCAACCGCCGCCCGGATTGGGCCTGCGAACTACTCCTCGTTTCCTTTGCCTGTCATCTTCGAGGTATCTGTAGTGCATATGATGTGTCGGTGAAGGTGGTCGGTGTCGTGTTCGTCGATGGGAGAGTCCGTATGTAGCATGGGTGACTGGTAAGAGAAGTGCGGGTAACGTCTGCATAGGGCGGGGAGCGTTCGGGGTCTGAAGGGCTGATTGCGTTGCGCAGGGGCCGGATGTCGCGAATGATCTCATCGTGGCTGTCCTGAGGGTGTGCCTCGGAGGGGGATCGCGGCGTCGGGGGTCTGTCTGTCAGGGTCTGTAGCTCGAGTAGAACCTCTGCGAAGGCAGCACTAAAATCTTCTTTGACTTTCTGGAGGTTTTCCTTATGCAGTTCATCTCGCCGTCTGATCTCTCGCCTGAGTTTGACGAGACGAGCTCTTTCACTAGTTTGTCGGCGTTCAGGTCCTCTTTCTCACGTCCGAAGTTCCCGTGTCACGTTGGGCTACTGGTTCAGGTTGGGTTTTCTTCCTCTATTAGAGCGTGTCTTTCTCTGCTCGGTATCGATCTCTTGCTTCCTAGCATAATTAATTGATGTTTGGTGATGCGTTTCGGCCGACAATTGTGGTGGTGAAACTTCGCGTTTGTTTGTCGCAGTCGGGGGTCTCAGGGATTCGCTTCGTGGCCCGTCCGGACATTGTTCGCAATCTCCCGATTATACATTCGATTGCCCAGTACTCCGTACAGTGCTTCCGGAAATTGGTCGTAGTCCGATCGCAATCAGCCTCCCGTTCTAATCGGATCTCCAGTCGGATCGCAGGCTGCCGTGGTTGTCCCAATAGCAAATAGCATCTGCGTAAATTGCTTCAGTGACAGTAATCCATTCGTGGTTTCGTGGGCCAAGACCGCACGAAAACCGTCACAACACGATGTGCCAGAACCCCTCCAACCTTCATTGGCCATAAGCAGTGCCGTACCTGGACGTGTCCTTCCGGTCACTGTTCTCCCAGGTACCGGGTTCACCACGATATCTATGCTGCCTCAGCGACATCTCTCTTTCTCGCCAAGGACTACCCTGAAGCTTCGCGCCTGTACCATTGCTTGGCACCTAAGGTGGACAAAAGGACCAAATGGACCCACTAACCGCCCATTTAAGTTCAGTCAGCACAGGGTTCTCAGAATATATATTCACAACATTCATGAAAATTTTTCAATCAGCTCCATCGACAATCCTTACTCATGGATTATCATAATAATCACCGGGTGACTAAATCGCCGGCCTATTATACCCCTCCGGCCACAAGGTCTGTCAGAAACCCACTTGATGGCGAACGTAAAACAGGGGTTGCCCACTCAGATGCCCCAACTGGCTGGTCGTCGCACCTAGCTGGCGAGAATTTGCTTCCCCATCGCATTCAAAACGCAGGACGTGTCTTGAAGCTTAAGGTCCCAGGTATTCGCTCCCCGATACAAAAGGAATCGATTCACGGCGCCAAAGGAAAATCAAGCTGGTTCAGGGGCACGCGTGCGGGAGTGGTTACTTCCGTCCTCGAGAACTCCCGGACCACCCGACAGTCAACACGAAGGAAATCAACTTACACCACTAATGCTGGGTGCGATAGCGAGGAAGATTGTGTAATGACTCCACCACTCAATCTGTTCGCATCCCATGCGAATCGATCTGCTCGATTCACGGATCTGGCAGACACGGACCTTACCAATAGGGAAGAGCTCCCTGCCACCGATTACGCTTCAAAAAATGCTGGAAAACGTGTGAATTCCCGGGCTTCACTGTACTCAGCGCATAGTCGGGCTTGTGCACCAACCTCCCATTCAACCAAAGGTGGTCGCGATATCAGGGAATCCCGGTTTTCGGCTGCCGAGAAATCCACTACGGAAAGCAAAACGCGAGCACAAAAAGTTGAAATCGGCTCCACTGGACATTGCTGGGGCCAAGATGACGTCGGCGGGAAGGGTCTTCGTTTCGCAGCCCGTACCAACAATCCCAATACCCATCCTTCCAGCCTAAAATCCACAGACACCCTGCACGAAGGCCAGAACACCGGTGATCAACGCAATTATTGCTGGCAATATCCTCCACATGGCCGACATATGCACCACAACCAATATTATTCTACACAGGTCACACGTAGTGTCAACGAGGGGATGAGGGGCGTTGGACTTGAGCAAAAGGAGGATTTCAAAAATTGGGGAAAGTTTGTGACGAAGGTCAAAGCCACGCGCGTGGGAAAATAAGTAAATTGAGCATTTGACATTCTTGGGGGCCTGGGAGAAGAATACAAGCCATTTTTGAGATCTTTGCTAGCGCTTTCCCGCGGTAGTCATCAAGCTTTCTCCAAAATGCGAGAGCCTAGAACCAGTATTCCATTGTATATGGCCTTCCTTGACTCTTTTGGAATGATTTTGGATTCTAGCCATGAACAGCCGTTGCTATGGGCGTCAAATTTACCCCGACGCTGCCTCAGTGTCGGCCACGATGACGACCACGTCCAACCTGGCTTGACCTAGGACGCTTGCCAAGAGTGTTCTGTAGTTACAATGCGTTCACTGGTTGCCTTGGAAGAGACGGCTGTCCCAAGTTCAATGTCTGGCTCCTAGATCACCATTCTCTCCTGAATGGGAAGATCGCCGGCACCCCCATACTCCACAGTGAGCATCTGCATGGGTGAGGCGCTTGATTAGAATGATGCTGATACCATTCTTATAATCGCAGCTTACGCGGGCCGAACCCAACGCCCCACTTGACTTGGAATTGCATTTCACCTGAGTCAAAGGAGTCTATACCTTTGTGTGCGCTCATCGCATCCTTGCGACTAAACCGCAAGGAACTGCGACGCGGTGCGATGCGACAATTTTGGTGCGGTGCGGCTGTAGAGTACATCACAGACGTCGTACACCATGACTACGTACACTGTGCAGCTGCATCATACTACCCCGCTTCAGAAATGTCGTTTGCCGCGTTCCAAATTGCAGGGGATTGGTTGACCAAGGTAGGGAGGGTCCTTCACCTCATCCAGCCAAATACGCCCCACTAACACCGGTAGTTGGTTGTCGATAGCCGGGACATACTGCTATCACGGTGATCCGACAAGACCTAGGTATTGGTAGGGTGAACGATGTCGAGGACATCCCGGAATCCCAACGATCGATTGACCAAGCCTCTGCGACCGTTTTGTCAACCTCGACCCTAGGGAGACGCTTCCGCCTAGGGTAATAGCGAGAGCGATAGCATGTTGAGCGTGATATGGCGTTGAATCTGCTGTCGTGCTACACCATGTTGACATATCTCAAATCCAGGTTTGATATGTGGTATCGAACATGATTGAGTGTGAAGGATAGCCGTACAGGAAGAGTGCATTCCGTCAAACACACCATGGACTTAAAGATGAAGACTGTTGTACATAGGTATTTTTAAGCCTTATTATAGCTCATCGCGGTCGGTTCACGCACGCACGGGGGCCCTCCTTCCCACGGGCTACTATGGTGTAGGGCCTACAGCTAGTTCAACAGCCGATTGAGCCTGTGGATGCTGATGAGATAGTATCGCATGAACAGAGCAATACCTCTATTCAGTCGATTCAACCGGCTAGGAAGGCTCCTCCTACCTGCAGCGGATGTGGAAAGACGGCCGTAGAATTAATCAATGTAAAAGTGGCTAGTTTAGATTCAATTAATGCGTTCGTGTTGTATATCTTGTTTAAAATTTTTATAATGGGGGTGGGTGGGCAGGCCGACGGTGTGCACAGCTCAACTAGGTCTTTATGCTATCCAGACCCTATCCTGATCTTGCCTTTTCTCCCCACTCATCCATACTAGGAAAGGGCATCAACGGCAGATTTCTCGTATAATGAATTATTGGCCGTCGCCGCGATTGGTGGGCCCGCCCGCTTATCGCAATTTTACCCTCAACTAATCTTTCTTTCGAATTTGCCGTTTCCTAGTTGCGAGATACCGGTGTTGGACACGCTGCTGACAGCCATTGGTAAATTGGAGCTGCCCCCTTTCCAAGGCTGTCTGCATTGCGGCTGTGATCCATTTGTATCAGTCTCAGATAGCGTACGCGCCCAACCCCAGTTTCAGAATAACGAGATAGCACCTTAGGCGCCGCCCCCCTAACCCTTCGGTTGGACTGTAGTTTACTCTGCCCGCTTTTGAAGAGAATCCTCACCCAATCAATCGCATTCAGCACAAATCAACACAGCTGTCATTGGTTGAATTTAGAGCCGCCGTGTTTTAAGAGAGGATTGGTGGGCGGCTAATCAGCTACGGGTCAAATTTTAATCCACGATTGCCAATGGTACATGTGACTTTGCTTTAAGATGACCATTCGCTCCCGCCTTTGACCAATTTATAGACCCTCCACGCTTTGTTCGATATCCTCCCCGTTCGTTCCGCCACCTGATATGATGTATCAGAATATTGGTATGTTTTTGATACACCAAGGCATCTCCCTAGGTTTTTGTTATAGTTACTAGTATCTTACATATTTCTACCAAAAGATGTCGAGGGTCACTCCCCGCTGCCACCACCATATACCCAGTATGATGAGACTGAGCAAAAGACGGGCGATGAGCGGACACCCTCCAAAATTCCTGTCGGTTGCTGGGAACTTGCATGCACCATTGATGAGAGCGATGAGCTTCTGCAGCTGAACTTCGCAGGCCAACCAATATGGATGCAAGATCCGTCCAACACTACATTGGGCGACAGCTTTTATCGACGCGGTCGGTTTGGAATAATGGTCTATTCATCTCATGTCGAAATAACCAATGGGAGATATACTTGGGCATGCGGTATGGATACCGATGCATATAAGCTTTTGGTGTTCAGCCGTGAGTCTGTTTCTCTGAGGGAATTGGAGGATCGCGTTTTTGTGTTTGAGAAAACAGAAATGGCAAATGACCGAAATTGGCGGGCCAAAAAGCCTCAAGTTGATTCAAAAGCCTCCCTCGAAATCAAAACGCAGTCTTCGCCTTCCAATGTCTGGACCATTTCAGGAACAGATATATACCAGGTTGAAGGGTGCGACAATGACATGGTCATACGGTCACCTGGTTTTCTCAGGCTTTGGGATATGAATACAGGGAAATTCCGTTGGGAGAAGCGAGGGGCAGACAGCGGATGCATCTGGGGAATCAACCAAAAGTATGTCATCGTTAAAGTCGGCAATTGTCACTTGTATGAAAGAAAAAATGGCAATTTTCACGGTGACTTTGGCCTTCCTGATGACAGGACCATTTGGGAATTCAACGAGAACAATCATTTTGGCCCAGTCATGAGTACGAAAGGTCTGTTCCTCTATAAATCTTCCCCAACGGCGATTCTCATTTTTCGTATCGGCGATCGAAAAGTTGATGTTCGTATCTGGGAATCAAGCCACATCCTTAAGGGTCCTTTGGTCCTACGGGGCAACCTCGAGGATCTCGAGCTGGAGCTCATCGAGCAGAACCCCAGGTGGAGGAAGTCTGGGCAAACGGTAACAGTTTGCAGGAATGACTATATCAAGAGGATGATCACTTAGTATGTTGGTGATGATGGTCTCTATCGGGGTTACATGGCCTCATAAGGAAAAACTTGGTTTTGGTACACAAACATTCCTAAGCAAGCGAACAGACACTCGAGGCAGACACTCGTGATTGACAACGCCTGAGAGCCGCAGGGGGTTTTGCGCTGTCAATCCTGTTTGGTTTGCCCAGGCTTAGGGGTTGGAGAGTACTTAGCTCGTTACTCGTAATTTAGCTTCGATTTCGCAATTTTTTCAGCCTTCACTGCACTTTTTTTTCCAAATTTCGAGGCTGATGATTCTTCTTCTATATTATGATTGTGGTCTTGATCTTGATTTCTATACTCTAACAGAAGGGAATACAACTTTCATGACTGCTAAATTTGTTCTTCAACATGATTATCCATCATCTTGCCCCGGAGTTACATAATCAGACACGATTCGGTTCGGTGGTCTGTCTGCCCTACTGTACTAGTCTCTTCGGAAGTGCGACACAGTTCACACTTTTTGTCCGTGCACCCCATAGTAAAGACTTCGATGGGCTGCAGCGCTGCAGCGACCTGTCGCGCCATTACAGCCCATATTCTACTCCACTGTGCTTTCAGCTAAATATGCTCTCGCTCACTCTCATAGACTTTCATCATCAATTCTCTCATTAAACAAACATGCCTCCTGTATCCCATGGAATCTCCCCAGCCCACACCTGTAACCCTTCGGATATACATATGATTAGCACTAGTGTCAATCCACAGTCATCCATGGAAATTGCGATGAGAAGTATCAGGAAAAGCAATATATATTCCCTTATTTGGCATACGCGACGCGACGCACTACCAATAACTACATATAAGGTAGTGCGAGGACTTCTTGTCTTCCCCTGATCATCCGTTGTTATTCTCGCTCCATTACTATTCTCCTAGTGTATTTTGACCCCGTCGCCTCTCTATGACACTTGCACCACCCCTTACCTATCCAATTTCCACGCGAGAATAGCCTTCGCTGCCCTTATACCTGGACTGGAGGAACATGTTGCAATATGCACTCTGTGTCGGTACGCGATTTCAACTGAGGGCGTGCATGCAAGCGGTCATTTTCGACAGAAACATCAGATTCCGAAAGGCCAGCGAGCTGGTTTGGATCAATACCTTCGCAGGCATCAATATCGAAACGGGAGTTCAGCCAAACCACGCCCAAACGGGTCCCAATCTCATTCTGCCTTCAGATACGTGCCGGGTTTCAGTGTTTACAATGTTTTTATATCAGTACAAGCGTGCATCTCATATGCCGGCATCTAAGGGGAACACATACCTGGAATAGTCACACGGTTCATCTCAATCTGGACATGCTGCATAGGCCGGTTTCCGTTCAGTCTTGGACCCTGTCAACTACGACCCAATCATTCTGGATTATTTTGAGCGCATCCCTAAAGGGCATGATTGAAGACACTGCAAACAAGCCTCAATTATGTACCGCCAATATGAAATTATTGCATAACCCACGCAAACGAGAAGGACATTTTCACACCGTCCAGAAACCACAGAATAGTTTTCAGTATAGCGGGCAAGATACTGATGAAGGAACTCGCCTATGGCTGGCAAGAACACAGTGGATCGTGACATATCAAGATGTGCCCCGTGACATTCTCAAACGACTGAGCCTTCTCCCGGCCGTTTCCAGTAACAAACACGGCCTGCAGCTAGGCATCTTCCAGAACAGAGTACTATTGAGTCAAGTCGCATACCACGTCGTCGCTGGAAGATGAGCACGCTAGCCAATAGCCATTGCTATTCCTGGGTTTATTGACCTTTATGAAGTATCCCAACACTTCTGCAGGTATCACAGTCGACCAAGCAAAAAGGAGCTTTAATCGGACCGCACGGGTGAAACGAGTCTTCATCGTGTCCAGACCTAGCTGACGCGTGATAAGGGCAACAGAAGGACAACGATCTGGGCCTTCTCGCAACTCTGGCTGGAATTCCCATATGGGCGAGGGTTTCCGTCTTTGTGTGGACCGCATTTGCTCTCAAGTATTGAAAATAAGGCAGAATCTCTCGAAAGGCTTTGGCAAAGTACATCCGCATACCGTAATTCATCGTCAAACCAAGCGGCCATCTCTTTTCATCTTCAAGGACCGAATATACCGAGACTCGGCTCGGCGGAGATCTTCCTCAAGCTCAAACTTATTGAGAACACACTGCGTCTCTTTTTGGGACAGCTCATAATATTGCGAAATTCCTTGGTTCAAAGTACGTCGCAGTATATCAGCTCTCGCGCTCAATGCGTTGATGTTTTTCTCCTTAGCAACTTGTTGGAATCAGCCAACGGTTTAATTGGATTTTGCACTCGGGAAACATACATGTCCACTCTTCTTCCATGTTTGCTAAACATTGCAGGAAGGTGCCCGTAGAGTTTGAATTGATTTTACACTGGACTGATCCCAGTTCTGGTGTTTAATAAGGGCCGGCATCGTTACACTGCGGTACACAATCGTGGTTCGAATGCATTGTTCTCGCGAGAAGCCAGCAGCGCTTGAGCTGTGCACCTCGTATAAGGGAAAAAGAATTGAAGCACGCAAGGGAGTCTTGAGGTGATTTGACCATTACCAGTCCTGGACTGGACGACCAAGCGATATGTGTTCTGTTCCCTTGCATGGCGTAAGGAATGAGAGGGCTGGGAATGTTCGTAAAATGATACAACTCTGGGTTATTTTCAGAAATACCACACGGCAAGTAAACTTTGGAGATGAAGTCAGACTCTAGCAGAAGAGGAAACATACCTCCATTATTAGTAGCAATTACATTAGATGGTAGGAGTGCATGGTAGGAAAGCACATGGGCATCGATGTAGACTGTAGTGGCGGGACAGGCCCTTGCGGTCAGCTGGACTTTTTACTATATGTGACCACATTGGCCGAGGAATCCACTGCCAGACCATATTCCTGGACCTAGATCCCACGGCTGAGCGATATCAGAGTACAGCCCTCTTTGAAATTTCTAGAGCTTCTCGAAGACGGGCAGCTTTGGAAAGCAGATCATTTCGTCTGCTTGCCGTTGTGAAGTTCTCACTTGCAATTTCTGTCAAATTATCCTCCTCAAAATCGCCTATCAAATCAGGCGAGAACGTTTTCACTGGACCTCCATCGCCCAAAATGTATCGCTCACAAACCTGAATGACCACGTTATCCATGAAACGTTTCATAGCTACCTTGTAAAAAGCCTTCAAGATGTCATGGATGTCGAGAACAGCTTGATCCTCGTTGCTAAGATGTACTCCTTGCAGCACCCTGCTCATGTCGAACAACATCCCATTACTGAGTCCCAGATTTTCAAGCCTAGCCATGACTCTTTCTTCACGAATTGAAGACAAAGTATCGGCATAATAATGATTGACAGTTTGAAGGATACCGGCTCTTTCGTCATTCAGAATATTGAGGAGCTGATCATGCGCTTTGCGGTATGTTTCCTGTTCTGGTGGAGATAGGATTCCCCACAGCTTCTCCCTTATGTTGTCGTCAGGCAGGATGGATGCCAATGTTTCCTTGTTGAAAGAGTGAACTGACGAGGCCACCCTCTCTAGGTAGCGGAGCGTTTTTCACACGGACTCGACTGCTGGCGGAACATATTCTCCAGCACAACTGGGTTTACAGTTCCCGGTAACTCTGAACCTCGAGATTCAAAATAGCAACGCCTTATCCAGTCGTATATGTTTTCTGAGTCAGCTGCTGGCCTGTGAAATTCAGGGTCACTTTCATCACGAATTGTACGAAAGACTTTCGCGTGCCCGTTCGTTGCCATGAACTTCGCAAAATCATCCGCATGTTGTCGTATGTGCATCCGAAGCTTGAGTGGGCTAAGTGCATCCAAGTCTGCGCTATAATTTCCCCTCAATGCCTTTTCCAATTCATTCTGGTATGTTGTCGAGATACGAGTCAAGAACTTTCTTTGCTCCGCAGGGGTCTGACGGGATGGATCAAGGACCTCCAACGGTCTTTCCAAAAGAAAAGTCGAACAAGAGCTGCTGCAACGACTTGATGCAAGCTCCTTTCCTAGAGGGATAGTGGAGATCTATAAGTCGACTCCATCACAGGACAGAGGACTGCGAGATTTGGCAGTCAGAGTAACTATGTATCATCTCACACGGCTGAGAACTGAAGACGAAGAAAGTCCAGCACCCTTCCAGAACTCTTTACTGCAGTCAGTACCACAGTTTTTATTTGACCTGGCAGTAGCGATGATGGATAGCACTGTTATTGAGTGGGCACGATTTGGTGAATGCAAGAAAGACTGGAGTCGAAATGCGGAGGTATCGGCGGCTCTTTTGAAGGGTTTTGCTAAATTTGGAAATATGTAGAAGGCTTCTCTGGAGGATCGTGGCCCTGAAACAATTTGTCATGCTTTCTGCTCCAGGGAAAAACGCGACAAATTACTTACGAGCTAAATCTGTTATTTTCTAAATTGTATCAGTTTTGGTTTTCTCGAAGACAACCTTCATACAATATCTTCTTTCCGTCTCACGAATTAGCCTGCGGTACCGTAGTGTCCCAAGTGCAACTTTTACATCCCTTTCCCTCGACCGCACCTCCCACACCTAGCCTGTAATGGCAACATTGGTCCACGGAGGCCACAACTGGCAAACTCCCCTCACAAAGGAGCCTTGAAATATGTCTCGAGAAGTTCTTTCACGAACTCTGGCACTTGGGTGACAATTGAATCGTGATTGGAGCGTACGCTTGGCCGGAGCCGATGAGGTCTTTGACTTCGGCCTTTAAATTATTAACCAACTTCTCCCATGCAAAAAGACGTTTCTAGTTCGAAAAGCCATCTTACTGCTGATAATGGCCTGGAGAATATGACCATACTTTCTCTATCTGGGAAGCTTCAGATGCAGTTCTTGGAAGCGGTCTTACTCCTGAGAGCCTTGGATGATGTGCGAGGGGTTCCTACAGTGCATGGCCTGGACTTAAAGGAATGTTCAAGCGCTAACAAGACCCATCTTCTCAAGCGAAAATTCCTCGACTCCTTCGCATTGATTTGCGCGAGTCATAAAGGTGGCGATAGCGTATCCGCAGCATGCATGGAAGAAAGCCTTTCCGAAGGTACAACCATCAGAATCGCTTGTAATAATCGAGTTCGAGATGCTGTTCTATCTAATGGTCGAGATATCGTCGAGATCCTCGCCAAAATGGCGCATGGGGGTGCGTTCGAGATCTTTGCTTGTCAGGTCTGCCTTAGTGACTAAGAACCAGAAGAAACGGACGAGACCTCCATCCTTCTCAAGATTATTTCAATAGACATGCCACGGATCCGCCAATATGTCAAAGATTTGCAAGAACGTCGCAAATCCGCAGTGTTCTCACATTCGGAGCTCGAAAGCCGCATTTCAAAAAAAATTGGCTGGTGTGCCACAGTACGATCTGGAGCCATTCTTCGAATGGCTGGAAGGTATACCGTCAATGGATGGAGTGGGTTTTAAGAATGCACAGTCATTAATGCAGCTCATTCGGCACGCCCAAAAAGCAAAACACGACCATGCAGAGTTTCTTAATGCTGCCTTTCGTACCGATACCGGCCAACTAGAGAAATGGTTATTGATCATACTCGAATTGGGCCGCTATGGAATCGCATCCCGAGCATTTGCACAATTTGCCAAGGAAATACCCACCCTACTCAATAAAATCACTGTCGATTCGGTGCCCGACCCCGAAAGAGTGCCTATACAAAGCAAGGGGGTTAACCTTAGTCTCGTCCTCCGGAGACAATCTCCCGCGAAATTTTGCGAAAAAGACAGCGCGCAATATGTTTCTTCCGGCAGTCGGCTTCATTTGAAATTGCATCGTTGCGATGAAACTCCAGATGATAGAAATGCTGCTGAGCGAGCACCTCAAAATAATCCGCTGCATTGCTGAAGTGCTGTTGTCTGAACACACTGTATGGAATATTGGAGAATTGAGAAAGCCGATTCATGTTGAAGGTGAGTGGGCGTTTTGGCACAGTCCAAACACCTGAATCGTCCTGTCTGATAGCTCCGATATACGGAAATTCAGGCTTTGACAGCTCTAGAATTACCTCGGCCATGCTGAAATAAGCTCTCCTCAAGATAGACATCGGGATACTCGAATTCAACGTTGTTGTCTCCCGGGACGAATCTCTGAGGTATCCGCTCAACGTATTTCCTTCGATAAAAGACATTACAATGTACGGACCGACCACGCACTTGCCAGGTCCTAAGACCTTTGGAACAGGAATCGTTGTGTGCTCAGCAACGTAGTTCATTATTGCGACCTCATCCTGAACCTTTTGATGGCGGACCCGACCAAGGGCAGTAAAGCGAACGACAACCCGATGACCATTTCCGTAAGTGACTCGATAGCAAACATTGAAAGCGCCGTTTGAAAGCCGCGAGGCTGTCACAGGCGTACCAGGACAATGCCGGAAGCAAGTTTGCCTGCCAGATCCTCTGGTGAATTTCTGAGTAGATTTTGTATCCACGCCTGGAAATTTCGATCCGACTGCGCTTTTGCGAGATTATCGAAGTCCATTTCGCATGTATTGCGAGGATGATGTAGCAACAAGAGTTACGGGAAAAGGAGACACCTCACCATAAATGGCTCCTGGGGAGCGGCCGGAAAATCTTTCCACCAACTTCTACAATCATGTGATGTGACGCCTACGTAACCTGGTGAAGAAAGCACACCCACAATCAGGCGAAGCCAATCCTCAGCTTCCATTTCGCGCCCTTGTTGTCCAAAACCATAGCAACGGTACCAGTCAATTGCTTGATGTTTCTATTTCAGGATCATATGGCTTCTGCTATTGGCTTCTACATGTGAGGATCAAGACGGTACAAAATGTGCGACTAAGTGGATGGCGGCTAGATGATGGCCTTTATTGGTCCCGAATCCCCGTCAGAGTTGATAATAACTTCTGAAGGATCATTCTGAGGCGACATTCGGGTACTAATCCATTCTTGTTCGGTGCATTAGGTCCAGTGGTTTGAATCATCAACGGCTAGGGGATTATTAGATACCGCCTCATGCTCCATTTCCCTTCGCTGCGACCATCCCAAACTGATCCGTGCGACTAACAGAACGGCTTCCTGTGGCCACCAAGACTAATCTCAGCCCCTTTTGGGCTGGCTATATCTTACAATATTCGAGAATATTCCCTACTGCACATCCTTTTCATTGCAAGTTGGGTCAAGTTGGAAACACAAACTCTGCCATCACCATTAAAACCTTGGTGCTAATGTCTTGGCGGCAGGGATCGCCCTTTGGTGCTGTGGGTGGCGTTGAAATTTGGGTGTTAGAAGCGAAGGAGTTCTTGAGTACAAAAAGGGCATTATGAACTAGCCAGAGAGGGCGAGCGCAACAGACAGGCACAGTGCATTCATACAAACAACAATGCGACAGTTTTGCGGACAGGACTGCCGAAATCTGCCTTGCCGGTTGGCCGTGGTTGAACTCTGAGGCGCTATTTTGCTTACTTTCCTACTCTCCCAGTTTTCCTTCCAAGCCCCCGATTTTATGCCACCGCCTGTCTTTGTTTCCTATGCTTTTACTCCTTAATGAACTGTTGATCAAAGAGGGATGGAATTTTGAATTCAAACAAGACTCCGAGGGCCATACAATGTTTCTTATCGTCGTCCAGACATTAAAGAATAATTCATTACTATTGCTGTCACTAATTCGAATCCCAAATAGCAGATTACAATTCTCGTAGAAAAAGCTCGAGGCGTGTGTCCTAGGGCTCCGACCCCATTACATCTCTGATCATCATGGAGCAAGTCACCGACGCACGAATGAATGAGATCGCTGCAAGAGCGTCTGAACTTGAAATATCCGGTCCTGACATCCATGCCTATGCCCAACCATTCGACGACATTGTCTCTTATGTTCATCAAGTTCGCACAGAACCGCCTTCCAGTGCCGAAATCGATGTCACGAAATTCTATGCCCGTCCCTTTACCAGTGGCGGCTTGCTGGTTATTCTACTGGAGCCGCTCTATGGACATCGCTGGCGGGAGGGTGCCCACGTTGTCATGTCGGATTGTCCATCACTAAGCGCGTTGGATGAAGGACTTCAGGTCATTTCAAATGGCACATTGAGCATATTGCGCGGTGTCTCTCTTCTTGATCTGAGACCATTCATATGCCAGCTGCAAAACAGTCGCCTTGCAGACCACGAGCGTGAGATGTTATACAACTTGGTGGTTAATTCGATCGAAGCAAAGAAGCCAGACGCTGTCCTATACATGGGTGAGGTGAGCATGCCAGTATCGTAAGTGCGGAAGGTAACATCAGCTTATAATACCAAAGGAACCGAAAAATACTCTCTTAGAACGGCAGACCCAGTTCTCGGATGAGTTTAGGAAACACAACGAGTGGATTTATGCGATGCATCCAAGCCACTCTGTTAATTACAACTCGGGTGATATCAAGTTGCGATCGCAGCTCCTCAATTCTATCACCGAAGCCTGTTATAAGCTGCACGCGAAGAATCGCGAACTGTTTCCCGCCCCCACAGGCTGTGGTAAATCTTTATGGGCGCCTAAGACTTATGCCATCTGGAGAGGAAAATCGGCGGGATACGCGATGGGTCGAAATCCTTCTCCGGAGTCTTATTGTGCTATGTCTCCAACCGCGTCACCAACTCCCAGCTGCGAGTCTCAACACGAATGCCTATTACAAACTCGAACGCTGGCACGAAGACTATTTCGTACATATACTTAGAAATCGATCAGTCAAAGACGACCAAGCAACCCAGATTGCAACATCTTTGATCCCTTTGTTCAGCCGCTTGAACAGGAGCATGAGAACGACATCCTGGTATCTACAGACCTATGATGCAAATCGGGGGACGATTGCAGAAGTACTTAGCGACGAAAATAGTCCCTTTCCTGAAACCTCTGGGGATGGTGAAAACCCTGAGTCAACAGATACGGATGACAGCAGCGATATACTGTCACGCGGAAAGCGCATTACTACTCGCATTGCAGCCTTGGTACATGATGGTTCCCCGCAACTTGAGAGAAACATACGATGGATAGAGATTGCCCGTTAGGGAGTAGAAGCATCAAAGATGGAGTTGGAGGCGTCTTGAAACGTTTGAGGCCTTTTAGAACTTTGAGGCCTTTGAGAACTTTGAGGCCTTTGAGAGCTTTGAGGCCCTTGAGGCCTGTGATGGTGTTTGTGGCAGGACCCCTACCAACATATACACAGGTTAAGGTAGACCTTCGTATGCTTCGTCCTTTCGTATGCTTATGAGTTAGTTAGTAATAGACTGGCGTATTAGTAAATCGAATGAACTGGGGCAGGTGATGTACGTATGCCAGACTTGCTCTCACCCTAAATTCCTAGGCCACCGCACTTGATCCACTCTGATTACGGGTACCCGGTGGAGCATGTGGGGCCATAGTATTATTACGCGGTGCCTGCTGGTCTTAAAGATCTGAACCACAACATAAGCAGAGTATCATTTAGCCATTTTCAATCCAGCTCATCGAGTTGACGGAATTGAGGCTACCTTTATCCCAGTAATGGGAATTTGCACCCCGTGATATATGTCAGTACGAAATACCAGCCGATGGTGTGCAGGCAAGGGGTCATTTCCCTTCAGATTCCAAAAGCTAACGGGCTGGTCTAGACCAATACCTTCGGACGCACCAATTCCAAAACGGTATTTCAGCCAAACCACGCCAATAAGGGTCACTTTTCATGCTGCTCTTGAGACAGCATGGAGGCTGTCCTGTTGTCTCTGTAGCAAAATCAGACGAGGCACACAGGCTACTCATTAAAAGCATACGAACGAGATACAAAGTGACATAGTGTGGCCCTGCCAATCTTTAAGCGGGCAGTAATAGCGATTCTTTCGGCAGAGAGTGAGTCAAGGGGGAAGAACCACACAATTCTTTGAATCGGCGCAAATGGTGCGTAAATTTGGCCAAGCCAATACTTGGTAATTTTTGTTCGTTTCTTAAAAAGGCTCTGGAGCAAGGCGAGATCTTGGCCCTGGCCTCAATTTTTTACCGTTTCCCCCAAGCAAACAGGGGCACGGGTTGTGATTTTTGGTTACAAAATGAAAATAGAAATAACAAGCATCGACTTCATTCGTATATCCGAAACAGAACCATGTCATTTAGATGCTGCATACACATTCAATCTTGATGAGCTTTTCAGACACAAGAACATCGTCCAGTAAGCTACCAATGTCATCCCGTGGGTAGCCCAAGACATCGTATGAAGTGTTCCCCTTTCGAACACTCAATGATTTTATGAACCAGCTTGGGTCGTTTGGGGGATCATTGGTTGCCAAAATTTGCGTCACAACTTGTCGAAGACCTTGGCGACTGGGATTTGCTATAAATCTCAGAGCGCCTATAGGTTTCTTGAACGGATACTGAATATCAACGAGTACTGAGTAGCCCTTCGCACCGGCGTGGGAAGGGACTGAGGCCGAATGCGTCAAATTGAGCTGTGAACCCTCACAACCACCTGTAGGTGATGCAGCACTCTGTTGTGAGAGAGTAATGATCATGTTTGGTTCTTATAGTAGGGTTAGTATCATGATTATGGTAAATAGAGAATCTTCCCGAATACCTTCTAGAATAACGTTAGGACTTTCCTGTGATGCAGGTGATTCAGGATCTTCCTTCCCAGGATCTTGCGCCGGGAAAGGGATGTCGATCGGTGCGCTGTCAATGCCCGATAGCGAAGGACTCTTCAATTCCGGTCCATATTGAACTTGCATCGGGATGGTTATATGACACTCTGGTAAGTAGTCGTGGCGTAATTCATGGCCACAATCAGCAAGATATTCCATAATACGAGTGCTGGACATGTCATGTAAAGACTTGAGTGCCTCTAGTACATCCCCCGCGTATGTTTGCATGATCTTGACCCGCTCTCCATTTTCCGATTTGTAGGCGAATGCGACCACGTAGCCGGAACGCCTTTCGCAGGTCAGGATATCAGCAGTGTTATTGAATAGAAAGCGAAGATTTGCTAGAGACTTGATTAACGCTGAGTTGCTCCGAAAAGGGCAAATCTTTCGCACCTAGTGTCTGGTCACGATAGAACGCGCCACTAAAATCTAACTTCCTCATATTGCGCAATGAATCAAGTAGAAAAAGGGGATCATGATTAGCACAACATCTTTTACGGAGGTGATATCATCATCGATATTTAAGCATACAAACCCAGTGTAAAGGTCGCTTCGACTGCTGGTAGGTATGCCAGGACACTACGTTACCATGTCACTGAACCATTTTGCTACCTTACGTTGCTTTCGACTCATGTAAGTCATTGATAGGATTCCAAAGGCGCCCTTCATTCCTAAGTCAGTAACATAGCCAGCATAAACAAGTGTTCCATTCTTCACATTTGAGAACCGTTGCAATAACAAGTGGTGGAAGGAGGGGTTCGGTGGGGAGATCAAAGGCCTCAAAATAACGCTGTCAAGCATATCGAGCTATGTGTATTACAGGCTATTTCACCTGATTAGAGTCGAAATGTTCGCTCAGTTTACAAAATTCTTCACTTCACCAACTCTACACCTTGGTCGCTCGTGGGATGGGGGCCCATCCCCGCCCCACCAGGAATTTCTTAATTATGCGTAGCTTCCCAGGAGGCTACGCAGAATGAAGCCATGGCCCCAACTGTGCGGTACGGATTCATACAAACAAACTTCAAGTTAATTTCTAAACTTGGGTCCCCTTCTCTGATACAATGACGTTGAAGTGTTTCTCCAATCTAGTAACCCAAAGACCTCATGCTGGGCATGCGGTACCTTGCCTCCATTCTGACCGTGTGGTGCATGGAAGAGAATTTTATAATCCTCTCCGTCGGGGCCCTTGAGTTCAAAAATATGTATTGACCCTCATTCGGATTTCCACCTGAACCCTATATGCGACAGGAAACTCACCCACTATTTGAATTCCTGCTGCCCTCTGCTATTTCGTAATAGATCCCAGTACTCTATATCCCTTTTCTCGGTGATGTACACATTTGGCCGAATACGTGGCTCATCATCGGTGGACGGGATGGTCACCAAGGATGGGGCGGTGAAATTTTTGGAGCTGCCATTTCTGCGATTTCCTCTTTTGTGTAGCGGTTGGCATTGGGCTTGCATCTGGCGAGTCCCAACTGGCTTCTCACAAGGTTGATGATTGTACAGATGCTCTCGGGACAGACCAATGTGATCGATGCGCTGACCGCCTAGCAAGCAGCTTAGCGGTTAGTATGGCGGTACGGGAGCAAGACCGGCAGATTTCACAGAGCCTCGAGTTCTTTGAGCGGGCAGTGACGTATTGGACGAATGAGCGTTGTTTGATCTGTTTTATTAGATGGAATGGTAAGCCCTACCCCTAGGCCCTATACCCCTAGGCCCTATACGATTAGGTTATTACTTACTAATATATCTTATAGATTCTGCTCGTCTAGATAGGCAGCAGGCCGCAGCTCACTCCCTTACTACTTGTGAGGGTGAGTGGGCTAGACCGATAAAGGGTATGGCGAAGGCCCTACGGCGTAAGCTAGACCCTAAGGATGAAAGCTGCTGCTTTACCTGCTTCCTGCCTACTAGGCTCTGTAAGGGCGGATTGCTAACTGAGGGGTCTGGTTGCTTTTCACCTGATCTGCTTATAATCTTTTGGAGCCTGTGTAGGAAGGCTTGGGAGGAAAAGGGAATTGAAATGGATATCCCCTTTGTGGAGGGTACTGGGTTTGGAGAGGGTTGGTCTGCAACGGGGGCCTGGGTATTCTATAGCTTTGCTAGGGGCTATTGGGAGAAGCATAGATACTAGGCTATATAGCTAGATTGTGAGAATATACTCTACAAGTCAGGGTAGAGGCCTGTCAATCAGGTAGGAGAAATGGAACCAAATCAATTGTGCCAGAATAGCCAAAGACTGATTCTTGAGGAACGGAAGGGTTCCTCTTCATGGTTCAATTTATATACAGTCTTGTCGCTCAGAACAGGAAGGAGATATATCCTTGGGAGCGGGGAAAACACGAGGCTTCTGTAACCTCTTCCCAAGGGTCTTCCCTGCAGAGGTTCGTACACGTGTTGGCAGTGAAGCTCCAGCGAATCCCCACCGAAAGCCTACTGGCTTATCAGGTCCGGGTAGCCTGAGGCACCAACACTTTGGGAATAACCTCATGCCAGGGTATATCATAACACAGATAGTGCTTTCGTAGCTAATGTGAGCTATAATCCTGCCTATAGCAGGCTAGGTCCTTATTATAGAATGGCTATTAGTAGAAAGTAAGCTAGGCAGCTAGTAAGGCGGGCACCTAGTAGGGCGGGCACCTAGTAGGGCGGGCACCTAGTAGGGCGTGTCAACATGCGTGCGCGCGTATCCTGGCAATAAGCGAGCGCATGCATGCGCATGCTTGCTAATGCAATCTGATGCTGTAAGAGTATACTCTACAAGTCAGGGTAGAGGCCTGTGAATCAGGTAGGAGAAAAGGAACCAAATCAATTGTGCCAAAATAGTCAAAGACTGTTTCTTGAGGAACATAAGGGTTCCTCCTCATGGTCCAACTTATATACAATCTTATCGCTCAAAACAGGAAGGAGATATTGTCGGATTATAGCCGTGGGCATAAATCCTGGGGGTGCACGAAACGGTCGTGCAGAGTAGATCGAATACCACGATTATGGAAGAGAGACGAATATACGATAGAGGTGGGTCGGCAGCGAACAGGTTGAACAGTGGTGTTACGCGGTGCCGACTGGTCACTGTGAAGTTAGGATGCTCCTCGGGTTATACTTGCCTGATCCTGACTTCGGATTCCAAGAGTATTTCTCAATCGTACCGTTGCTTCGCAAAGCCATACTGCGGATTGGATCCTGTTGAGTGTCTTGCAGAACGTGCCAGAAGTGTGCGACAAGTAAGTCAATCAATAAGTGTTACCACTGAGTGAATCCCCTACTTGTAGGTTGGGTTGTCTTAAAGGTGAACTGTGAAACGCAAAGTACTGCTGGTAGTAACCAAGTAACAATGTGAGATTGATCGCGAAGCACTAAATACATGATAGTAAAAGAGTGTCTTTATATATCCAGTCCTTCCTATCACTGATGAGTCGGGACTCATCACTGATGTGCCAGGACTCATCGCCGATGAGTCCATCCTATCGCTGATAGGATGTGGTCACGTGTGGTTTTACCGTGTACCCAACATTTAGGGCGTAATCTTGGTGCTGGTAAAAGGGTAGCCAATTCCTGCGTTGCGCTAACCGTCCCACGGAGTAAGTGAGTATAGTTTGTGACGGTTAGTTGCAGGCCGTTTTTGGCTCCCTGTTGAAGACGCTAGCGCCTAGCTTCCGGGGAATAGTTGATTCTCCGCTGCCCCTCAAATAGCTCCTGTCCCCGCGCCTCTTTGAGGTCCGTAACAGTGATATACCCTTTGTCTCACGTTTGCGTCTAGTGAAAGATTCACTAGGTCATGAATAAAATGGCATGCATTCGCATATGAACTTGACAGAATCTGTGTTCTCGCTAAGTGCGGGTCATTGGCAAAGAACCACTCTAGAACGCTTTGTTGAGGTATCACTTCAGGCATAGATGCCTGGCTCAGAAACAACGAAAATGAATAATATCACCTGGTAATATATGCGATGTGTCTACCAAACCCTGTAGAACAACTCATCCGTGCATTACCCATCATCTGCTAGCCAGGGAGTTGAACCGCACATATTTGAGGGCTGAGAGGTAATCTCTTCACACCGTCCATTCCATTTCAAATGATCAGTATCGGAGTTCTACTTTTTAACTATGGTTGGAAAGAAACCTCCGGAAGTTAGCCGATGCTTCTTTCTTCAGAATTTCCTCCCTCGACATGTGCTTCCACAGATGGAAAAGCACCGATAACCGACTATCAGCAACCTTTTGAATTTTAAGTTTGTTGGAAATTTGTTTATTTTCTGACACATCACAGTTCTTACGAGGGACCAACAGGCACCTTGTCATCGGAGGCCAGGATCTCGGTGTCCTGAATCGCATTTAGAGAGATATTTCACGATTCGGGGGGCATATCCTACCAGTCATATTATTCTATCGAATAGCCGTCAAAAAGTCGCGCAGACTTTTGTCCATTTCCTATACACAAGAAGCTATCAGAATATGGTGACTCCTACGCCTTGCAGGACTGTCACATCCATTATCGCAGAGGAGTATAGAAAAGCCGTTTCTCTGTACCTAGCAGCGAGGGTGTATGAGCTCGCGGATCTGGAGTCCCTTGTCACGGAATATATTGAGCGTTTTAATGAGGACATCATCATTCACGATATGCTCTGTATCACAAGAGAGAAGCTCTCCGTTTGGACCGCCTCCTGGTACCAGCGTCTAGCCATGCTTGTACCTGAACGGATTTCTCAGCGCGGGATCGTCACACTGCCACTATCGTTTACGAGCTGTCGTGGTGATAGAATCGCGGAGATACCAGGACACCGCTTGGGTCATGTACGCTTATTTCTGTACTACGAAGGATTGGGGATTGGATTAGGACTAACTATTGAGGATGGATTGAAAAGATTTCTCTATAAAGAAGGAATAATGAATAAGATCTTCTTACATGCATGTGATGGGACGCATAAGGGAGTACTCTCTGTGTGCCCGTACCCTTGGTGATGGGAACACGCCCAGCGGTCCAATTGTTGTCATGGAAGCATTAACTAGCGGAGATTTTCTTAGCATCTGCTGGAGATGATATCGCGTCGGTAGCCGAAGATCTTGATTTTACAATTTTCGAATTAGGCTGGTTCGTCAACCCAACAGCCTTGGACCTCTGCGCCTAATGAATTGCAACCAGGCAATGTGAGGTCACAACCTCGGCAGCTCAGGTATGGCCTACTGGTTATAATTCATAAAATATGACCTAGTAATGTTATCTGGTTTCAGTGGACTGTAATTTGAAACTCTGACCCAGGCCTTCGGCTACCTGCGATGTTCATTCTAAATGATTGAACGTTTGAATCTCCAGCAACTTCGTTTGTCATCAGCTTCATAACTTGCTTAACTTGCTTGACTTGCTCGACCGTTGGTCATGTTTCATAAAAAGGGACGCACAACCACACACAACCGCCTTGGTTCACAGTTAGGCTGTGCTAGTGTCCTTGCCTTTGTGCTTCTTTCGTAATTTGCGGCCACGTCCCCCGTGGTACTGATTATGAATTTCCCTAAGCAGATACCGCAAGATACCCCCTTCATATGCTTCTTCCTTAGGAAAATACCGCCCGGTGCTAGCTGTATAACTCCGCAGCTCTCCTAGATTTCGAAACGGTTGGACGTGACTACTAGTACGCACACATTGCAAAAGATCCACTAGGTTCACATGGACACTACCCACAACCTATAAATAATGATCAGCCAGATTCAGGACAGGGCCTGATTTGAATCTTAACTTCCGTGCGTCCCTGAGCTCACGGGGGACTGGTGCAATCTCCAAATAGCGGCAAATCCGCTGCCATGCGGCCAAGTCTTCTGCATCCGACCCAAACGCAGAGTTGAAGGCTTGGATGACTGCGATACGAAACTTTTCCCATGCTTTGTCTCGCCTGGGGTCATTCGTATCCCACTTCAATACGTCGAACATGCGAAGTAGCTCAGTATGAATGGGCTCCTCTCGTCGGTACGTAAAATCAGGGTACCACTCAAAGAAGGCGTCAATTTCATCATTGTGTCGCGCCGGTTGGGTCTGGCCGGGGGCGGCCATTCTTGGAGATCTTTGGTGGCTGCGTCCAAGTAAGCGAAGTTTCCGCAGAGCAGAGTTATTCCGACTATAAGAGTCCAAGATGGCGCGTGAGAATCCCTGGGGAGCCTTTAACAGTGATTGTATCGCGCCGCTTTCTATACTCTCAAGGCTTTTCTCATGCGCATGGGGAACTTAGGATGTGGTCTTACCAAAAAAGGTAGTTTCCACCTCTGGATTGTCGATATTACCCGATCGGGATTGCCTGTCGCAGTCCAAAACTAATCTCCCGGTAATTGTGTTGAACTCTTGACAACGTAAGTTCGCGTACTGCGGGCGAGAACATGGATCTTTGTGATCTTCTTGGCAGGTTGCTCTCCTTGCACTAACCACCCTCAATGCGGTGGGCAGACGAGCGACTCCATTGGGTCTCTGAGGCAGTGTCAGTGTTACGATCCCTCGAGGAATGATTGCGCTAGGGAGGGGTCGGTTTTTGTCGGCATAAATTACTGGATCAGCTCCAGACCGGTCGCAAAGCAGAGAGCTGATAGGGTACTCGTCCTCCTCCCTTGCTGGGTTTCAAATGCTCTTTGGTGATTGTCTGCAATGTCGTCGCGATTGATTTTATAATTTCTCAAAATGTATCATGCGACTTCTAAGATTTTGTGAAGATCAAGGGTTGAAAATTTGGAGCGAGAGCGTGGCAAGCTTAGTGCAGGGTTGTTTGCAAGCGTAGGGTAGCCATGCCAAGAAATTCCCAGCGCCTAATGATCCCAAATGTACCAGTTTAGGTAGGGGTAGCATCCGAGCGTAAAGATGTGGACAAATAAGTACACGGTATCGGAAAAGGCCAATCAGGGTTCAGTCTTGACGTAGACAGTCGTACTAAGCCAATACGCCAAAATTTCACTCCTGCTAATAGCAGCGATGCGCAGATTCTCGGATTAGGGTGACGTTTTGCCTGAAATGCGAATTGCGGTCCATCAACAAGGTCACCGTAGCAGAGCTTGCAAGTGAGTTGTCAGATATTATGTCTAGCTGTCGCCCGGGTTGGATCAGTGTCTATTCCCAGGAAAGGCTCTATCTGTTGCTCTTCATTAACTTAAGGAAGAGACTTGATTAACGTAACTCACGAGCGAGCGGATCACCCCAAAACACAATCCTTACGCAGTCTTTTGATCATTCATTTTTCAACCACCAGGTGTTCAGATCGAGTAGAATTTCAGAGTGAGCCGCTATGGAGACACAGAAAAGGCCTACATAGATTTAAAGCCATATTGTCAACTCTGTAGGCACTTAACGAAAAGAACGCGGTATTTTTGCTAAGGCTCAAAAGTGTATATCTCTATAAGGACTTTAATGACTTCTCTAAATTGCTCCTATTGGTATGACCTTGTTTTCGTTGCCATCACAGCCAGGAGAAACTCTCGAAGACCCTCGATACCAGATTTTTATTAAGAATTGACAAGGCCCGTCTGACATGACGGGACGAATCTTCAGATCAAAGAAATTGAAAGCACGCCGTACGGGTCAGGCAATGGAAGCTGTCTTTTTTTAAGTGTCTTTGCCCTTTTTCGTTTTTCCTTCGCGTGTAAATTGCCCCAGTCACGATAAAGCGATAAATTCGTCACCAGATGTTCGATTGTTTGATTAGTGGTGTGGCACTCTTTATCAACGGCCGCGTCAAGGTTGTCCGCAGGCGAAGAGGGAGGCATGATGGCCGTTGATCGTTCACCCACAGCCTCATCTCCTACGATGGTGTCCGTAGCTGCGGTATTTTGGGTATCAGGGACCATTGAGTCATACGTAGCGTCGGATTCATTTCCATGACAGCTCACGCCATCTTCCGGCACCTTTTCACACTTTTCCTCCATTTTACTGTAGTGGAAGAGTGGAAGACGAAGGGTGGAATAAGCAAAACTTGGAGATGGCCCCTTTAGTCTCTCCACTTGCGCGCTCAGGATCTCAATCATTGAGCGCATGATCACCATGCTGAAAGTGTCCCCTTTTTCACAGAGTCTCATGATGTCGGGGCTAAACTTTGATTTGCTGGAAAGGAAGGATACCCGAAGGATGTCTTTCACATGATTTGGGAGCCAGGTCTCGTCTTGAGAGAAGTTGGGAAAAGCTCCTCGGATGGGCCGAAGCCTTTCCACTCCTTCCATTCCGTTTCCAAAGTATTCCAAATTCTCCCTTGCCAGGACTCTGAGATCTTCAATCTGGTACTTGAGGGCGAAGTGATACACCTCGATACTTCTCTGGTATTCTCTCGCGTATGGAAGAATGTCTTGGTCGAGGCGCGAGTCGATTGTTTCGTAAGCACCTGTATACAAGAAATGAACTATTGTGTGACCGATGTCTCCCGAAAAATCAGGGATTGTGATTATCCCAAAATGCGCAAGTTCGTGCAACTTGGAATATTTCTGAATGCGAGAGGCTGGGAGACCATATGATTTATCTCCAATATGAATTGTGACTAGAGGAAGCTCGTAGGGTCTGAAAAGATGTCAGCACAATTCGGGCAGAACAAACAAGGATGCGATCCTGACGATGAGACTGGCTGGTCATATCTAATGAGTTTATCTTCTTTGATGAAACTGTGAACAGACGATTCTTCTTCGGTTGACTGGCGCTGGCGAATGGGTTTCATGGTTATGTTGTACATTTTCCCCGGAGTAGAATGTGAGATGCTAGCTATCGGGAGTTTCAACGGGTGGGTTGGAGGAAAATGGGAATCTGGCATAATATGCTTACACTGACGTGGCAAGTGACTATCCTGCCCCGCTGGGTGCCTTTGCCAATCCTTGCAATTGTCCCGATTGGAGATTCTTACCGCCAAGCCAGTCGGGTGCCAAGTGCTAACAGAGAGCTGTCGTGGCGGGAATTGACTGGCAGAAAGAATTCCCACGCTGCAGACGTAGAGGCTCTAATAATATTGCCCCTTTCGTTCTGCCCATACATTCTCGCTTGTATAATTAGGCAGTGGCGCGACCTTCGGACCCCCGACCCTCCAGCTTGACTGCACTGGTCATCAAGCGGGGCAAAAGCAATAATTTTCAGGCTTTCAACTGCATGCATTGTGCATTCCAAAGTTACGGTACTACTTCAAGGAATTTGTCAGCCCCAATGGGTTGCTACTCGTACCAAAACAAGGATAAACATCACATCAATTGTTCTCTAGAAGATGTAACACTTTTCTATGGCGAATCCCAGCCATTTATGTTGTCATCAGGCACCAGGATATTCAACATCCGTGGACCTCTGTTATACTGTAAGCTCATGGGTATTTCAACCCCCATGAGCGGCCTCATTTTATGTTCTTCAATCAATCATACACTCAATTTCTCCCCTTTTGATTCCGTTGCCCTGATTGGCCTATTTCCAAGTACTCCGTAGCTGTCACGTAGTTGATAGAATTGCTCGTAGTATGATGTTTTGAGTGTGCAGGTCGGCTGGGCATTCCGCTCCGCGAAAATTGGGTCGAATTGGATTGGGTTTTGTGAAGACCTCGGATTCCCGGTTGGTGTTTGGGTTCGAAGTATCAACCCTTTGCAAAGCCTTTGACTTTCAGGTTCCCATGCTAATAACTAGGAGATATAGGTCCGATGGATTGAAGCATCAGCATCGCCAATCGAAAAATTCTATAGGGTACAGATGTTGAAGTGTGCGACTGAACCGAAAATAGTTTAAAATACGTCAAAAATTAAGAATCTCGTACCGTAACGAAACCAATATCGTGTAATAACCGAGTAGGATATTGCAATCCAGTGATAGATCAAAAGTCATATCTAACGGCTCGGTATCGGTAAGGAAATCATTTTGTCTGCGCTTTAGGCTGGGTCGCTATCAAATCCAAGACCGATAAACTTTGAAAGTAGGGTCGAATTAAATTCAGAGCTCGTACGAACTTTAGAGTTTCAGAAATTCTAATTTACTATATTATCTATTCGCAAACTTATTCGTACGATCTCCCATGAACTAATTTGAGGGTGGTGGATTTTTAAAATCCACTACATTTTCTTTGATGGGCTGGCTCTTATCGCGATAAAAATCCAGAAATCTATAGGAGGGACTAGTGCGACTGGCAGATCCTCCTTATTTCGATTTATCATGGAGCCTCTCTCCCAGCATCTTTTCAAACTTCTATTAGAACCTTGCATGGTACGACATTGAAATTCTAGTAGACTTTAAGTCAGTACATTATCTTTTATTCTAAATTTCAATTCATATAGTCTCATACAATATTATATAGTCCCCTTTAGAAAGGTTCAACAATTTTTTAGGGTCTCCCCCGGGGTTGATCGATATCCAAAAATCGCCAGCTGCTAAACCGAGCATCTTATGTGGACGTGTGCCCATATGCTAAGTCAGGGCATACCAATTCGCCAGGCTCCTTCTTCTTATCGGTACAATCTAGACTAACGTGTCTAGTGGATCAGAACGACCTTCCCGTCTTGCCCCACCAGTTTTCTCTGCTGAAGAAGCAGGACTTTGCGAAAGTCAGGTGGCGCGCACTACCTAGTTATAAATAGTCAGGTTCGTGGTGCTTTGGTTATGACACAAATATATGCGCGTCTGGAGTACAACCCAATGATTTGACGGATACCCAATCTTTTTTACCCCAGAGATGACCTGTCATATACCCTTATGCGCGTCTCTCCCGGTCATGGAATGTGGTCTCAACGAGCCTCAAGAGTGGAGTAAAAGGTATACCGCTACTTTGAAAACTTTAGGTAAACATCAGATTCAATAGACCTGGAACTGTTGATCTAACTCAATGATAGGTCACCTGAAGTCCTCTAATGATGGAAGATGATGATGTGATCTTTGGGGTGGAATTACCAATGGTAGGATCTAGTAATGATCACGAAAAATTATGTTCACGATGCGAAAGGAGTGCCTCCACACAGAAAGTAGCCGTTGAGGTTGAAAACGAACAAAAAAAAAGGACGACCAGAAATAAGCCTTGCCTCCTTGCGCCTATAGGATCCTCCCATTCGGTTCGTGTTGTTGGAACACATAGAGCAGTGCCTAGCCGCGCGCACCCAATAGCATATATTTGCCAAACTCCTTTCGCGTATGGCCACGTATCACGACAAAGGTCCCTATTGCGCCGTCGAACTGAGGGGCAACCATATATGCATGGGTAATGAGGAAAAGAGACCAGATTCGTATAAATGGTATGAATGCCTCACCTCCATTTCTGTGGGTATAGATAGAACTGCAAGTCATTAAGTTCCTGTAAATTCAAGCCGGTAACAACGAGATATTTTCGGCCGCTGGTTTTGGTGAATGGCAGTCCTGAATCAGTGCATTGTCACCACTCCTGTAATTTTGCAGATCATATCCTTGTAGCGCCAAACTGTGAGATGAGAATACTCGTCCTGCATGCGGGAGCTTAGCAAGGACCGCATGCAACGAGAGAAGCACTCTCTGAGTGGGGCGGACCATTGTCAGCATGGCTATAACTAACTAGCTAAAACGTCTCTGACTCCATGGCCCAGCTCCGCCATCCCGACTTTTGCGTTTATATTGAGCGTGAGGCCCAATGGGCAGCAACGCAATATCATACGGTCAGAAAATGCAAGAAAAGCTGTAATTTGGACGCTAAAATTTGCTCAATCAACGCAACCGTCTGCGAGCTTCCCCTGCCACTTCTTCAACAGCCAACACCTTTCGGAACATTGAACGGTCTCAAACTCATCTTTTTCAGAATTTGTGGCTGCGGCTTAGGGTAGAGATATATAGGGTTAGACCTGAAGGTGGCCGCTGCCATGGGTCTGGAAATAGGCACCATTGAACCCAATTCTCCTTCCACTTAAGGGATCTTTCACTTTCGCCTCGTATTGAGTGACCTTCAGTGTACTCAACGACCTTATTACTTCTCCAAGAATCTCAGCTCAGATATTCTGGATACATTCTGGATTCTTCCTTGGTTTCGTGGTTTTCACCACACAAGTATCCTTCGACCGAAGCTGCAGGTAGAACACGGCGGGCTCACCCGAAGCCTGAGGAATTACTCGAAGTCCTCACTCGAACTCGATGTATTTGCACGCCCCGGCCGTAGGCTCCGCCCAATGCCAACTAAGTTTGCTTTGATATCATATGCGAGTGCAACGCAGTAAGGTGCAGCATATTGTCGTGTTTGTGTAACATAAGGGGAAACCTGTCAAGTATAATACCGGCTGCATTTTTTCGGTACTGTATAATGTATCGTATTATCTGTCAAATTTCACTGAAACCCCCTGTGACTGGTATACAAGCCCCCGAACTAGTTAACCGCGGGAATTGCCCACGCCTTCAGTTCATCTCGCTCTTTTTTTGGAGGAGACAATTCCAACAAGCCAACGCAAGGATGTAGTAAGCAGATGCCTTTAGTAGCATCTGAACAATTGCGATCATAGCCTTTGCACTTCTGGCAGAAACGTCAGTATGGCCAAAATGGAGCACTCTGAGTTGATGCGCAATGTGTAATGTCTGCACTGGGAATTTATTGGAAGCATCGTTCATTCAATGACAGCCGTTTGGATGCGGTTGTAGGTCTGATACTGATGATAGAAGTGAGCAAAGAATGGAGATGATGACGAATTGTCGTGAAGTAAGATTACAGGCCATACTATTGCGAAGGTGTGGAGTAGAGTCTTTGAGGGTAGCCTTTTGACTGCCGTGTCTGCCACGTGTCAACCAATCCCCCATAAGCTGAATTCACTGTAGATTAAAGTATGATGCAGTTGCACAGCTGCAAATTGTACGTAATTGTACCACGTCAGTGTGGTGGGCTTAGCTGATTGGGCGGTTTACGAATCTTGAGATTCCCTAAAGTGCAGTCATGCAGAGCTTAACTATCCGGTTTTGATTGCTCCTTGAACAAAGAAACTCTTCACTGTGCGAAAAGTCGAATGATCAGAGTTCTTGGAATTTACCCTCCATGGGTGCGTGAGTCACTCTAAGAACGAATGCTGGACATTTTGTGGCGGAAATGTATAAATGCATTGGTGCCTGATCATTGCTTAATCTGCAGTAAGGCTACCCAGTCATTCTTATCAAACTAGAACCGCAATGACTCATTTTGCAGCGAATCCAGCACCGCAAATTAGCGTTGCTTTTGACAATGTTACGGTCTGAACAGGGTGCCAAAAGTAATAAGATCTATGTTTTCTCGCCCGCGAACTATCTATCGAACACTACTAATCTTTTAGTTGCAAAAACTACAGCCCCTCTTCCCAGCATATTTTCAGAAGGTAGTACTCAAATATCATTTATCGTGAACAAGATGCTTGGTGGAACATTTGTGAATTTGAAATATTTCTTTTACCCAATTGGTAACACACCAGCTGTGAATGTGTTTCACTGTCGAGTTCTCTCGCCAAAATGTGAAGCCCAAGAGGAACGGGTGAAGATCTTGCTCTTGGCATGCGGAGATCCTAGGAGTTTACTATTTACGCTTTGGTGCAAATCTGAGCAAGGTAAATAGGATATGCAGAATTATCTTCAACTTTAACTGACCCTTGGACCAATATTACTAGATAAACATATAAGACTGAACTTTACATGCTGTGATATTGAACCTGCAATCATTGGTATTTAACCCTTCTATTTTGCACTCTAATTGCGCTGATAATACCCTCCGCAGCTCGAAACATCATGCTATTCTCTCTCATCGTTGACAACACAGCCAGTACATCGATATGGAATATCTTCTACCATTTCTTTATTGCAAACTCTGATCTGGCTTTAGTAAAGGCCCAGTCAGGAAGGCTACTCTCTTGCTCAAAAACGCTTGAAATCTGGTCTTCTTCAAAGTATGGCAGCTTCGTCAAATTCTTAAGTCAGGATACACTATTTCGTGTTCGCAAAATCTGGACCCAATACTCAATGATTGCCAGTTGGAACAATTTTGAGGCAGCCTCACTTGAGAGTGAGACAAGAGAAGCAATCGGCACAATAGTGAAAGAAGAGCACGGTGAGAACGTTCTTTTCTGTAATGTAATTCGCACAGCGACAGTGCATTGGGCGCATACAATGCCTATTCTATCTTCATGCCTCAGAAAGTTTTGGGATACTGGCGTTGTTGCGGGTAATGCCGCAGATATCGAAAATCTAGGAGAAGGTGGATATGGACGTGTGAATCCGTTATTTGCTGTCTCTTCAGCACCAACTGGAAGATTTGCAGTTCACTACGGCACCGACCCACTACTTGGATTCCACCTTGCTAGCGCATTTGATCATGGAAATGGCCCGGAACATGATTTGGAAAAAAGAATTGTCTCTCTCGCAAAGTCTCAGTTCTGGCAGTGGTGTACCGCCCTCAAAGACCAGATCTATTCCAGCACCGTCCAGATTACGTTTTTTTGCGGTGATGCTTTACGGCTTTGCTATCAGTTACAGGCCGCCTATGAACCAATCCCAGAAATAGTGAGAATGTACACCTCACCCTGGAGCTCCACGGAAATGAATCTTCTTGATCAGGAACGGCCTATTGAAAGGAAGCAGTTCGATATTATTGAAACATCCAACCTCGTCGATCACGTGGGAATGCTGAATGTTCTACCGGCAGTTGCGCCGCTGTTATCCCGACAAGCGACCTCGGTCATGTTCACGAACAGCTTGCTACGTGCAGCAGAAGATATCACATCAGCAGTTCCTTCTCTACTCTGCTCAGATGTTGCTACGATATCTTTGATTCTTGGCCTCGCACCGACGATTTATCTTTATCCGTATACAGCTCATGCTGTTGGGCTTGAGGAAGTGGTGAACCTCACAGCTCCTAAAGATACCGGACGCCAGAGTCAGCACTATATGGTGATCTCGTGGAGGACACCCAGCTTTGCTGATTCCATGGAAGCGCAAAACCCCCCCGTTTCTTGCCATCAGCTTGTTTATCAATATGATCAGCTGGCAAAATACTTCTTTAAATTTTACCTGACGATGTTTCGCTGCGAAGACATGGAGTCATTGATGAAGTCCTTGAAGCGTCGAGTAACATCACCGCTTTCCATAGATCTCCAGCACTACACTCGCATGACCTTCGTCATTCTTCTTTCACTGGCAAAACGCCGTGTTCATACTGACTGGGCTGCATGTATAAGATCACTTTTGAGCATGATACAGGCCGACCGACAACTTCTTGTCGGCAGTAACAGTGTCCAAGAACTCTATCTGTTGTTCCACCTGTTTGGCTTGTTTACCAGTGATATTCTTCAACAGCCAGCTCACAGCATTGGGAGGACTCCATACGGTCAGCCTAGAGCGTGCCATGACGATCCTGGCCTCTTAGGTCGTGAGGACGTCCCATCGATTGTATACCTAACTTTAACTGTTCCCCGACAGAAGCTGGAGTTCTTTACAAAAGAGAAGGACCCACGAGGAACACCAGGTTTCCATGTCAGTGTACGGAATGTTGAACAAGGATTCGACAATAGCTTCTTTGCTATTCAGTGTTTCTTTGGGAAATTGCTCACACATCCGACCGATAACACCACTTGCGATGTGCTTCAAGATGAACACGGATGGCGGGGCGCTGCTGATTTGATCGTGACTTGTGCTGTCCCCACATGGTCCATACTTTTGGGAGCAAAAAGGAACCTTCGAGTTGCCTTGACAATCACATCCACCCCATCTACATCTCATTACATCTCCCAACTAGGAGCTCGGATGAGTGTTTTTGAGTGTGGATTAGACAATCGCAATCTGCGCTTTCTGACGGGACCACCTGCGGTACGAAACAATCCCTTGAAAAGGCATCTTGCGTCGGAGAGAGCCATTTCGTCCGAATCGGAAATGTGCTTGGTGACGTTAGACGAGAATTCTTGCGCCAGGACTCTCCGGGTCAGGAAACCTTTGGAATTTGAGAAATTCGCCGCAAAGCCGGTGGTGACACAGATCTCACCATGCACACTAGCAGTTGATTCCGGAAGCTCAGCGCCAATCAACCTCAGTTATCCATATCCAATTGATGGAGAGCAACATGAAACGGAAGTTGTATCTGGGGCCGTGGAACTGACAGTCCCCATTGCATCTCCGCTCTCGCACGGAGGATACAGCTATAATATCTTTCCAATGCACATGTGCGAAAGACAGCCTGTCCCACTTCTTATGCCTAGTATGAACCTGGACAAACAACCATTGATACCTATTTTTGGAGAACTTGATTGGATCAAACACTTCATGGGTTTGATGCTGAGCAGTAGAGAGCGAAACCTTCTTGAAGACAGTTCCATTCCGACCCCCGACCCGTTGCTGCAACTGAAGTCCTCGATCAATGCAATCTTCCAGAGTTTTACCGGAGCGAATCCGCATGGTCGCTACCAAATCTTCCAGCTAGTGTGCAAGCGTAAGAACAATAGCTCTGATACTCTACTTTTTGCTTCAGCACTTCGCCATAACAGTCTACATGGGTCAATCCTGCTTGATGCATATGTTGTTCCACTTTCAAGGGAGCGGGTTTCCAGACTATCAGAAGAATTGAAACATCTTGTCGGGTCCGGTCAGATGCTCAGCATATTTCTCAAGTCTCGCGAAGAAGAAATATTGTGGAAGAAACTCCTTCCTGTTCAAGTGGAGTGCTGCCGTCAAACCTGGCATCACAACGGCGACTGTCAATACTGCTCAGAAGGCCTCATCCCGTTATCTCTCGATCACAGTCAATTGCCGATATGCTCCTGTGGCGAAAGCCAGGACATTTCCGGATTTCCTCGTTTCCATAATTGGAAAACCTTTGCAAATTATGCAACCCGAGTCGCGATCATCCCACTTTCAGCAATCCCGTTTTTGGAACGCTTCATAAGCAGGGAACAGGAGCAACAAGTCGATATTATTTACGCCCAAAGGACGAAGGGAACAAAGGATGACTGTTGTGACAGCTGTGGGCAAAGTGGCACGCCACTCAAAAAATGCTCTAGATGCCGCAGTGTAAGTTATTGCGACCGAGACTGCCAAAAGTCAGCTTGGAAAGCGCACAAGAAGGAATGTGGAGTGAAAGGAAGCGGGGCCCTATGAAGTTTAATGGTACAATGAGATAGATGCCTGATTGGTATGTCACAAAAATACCATGGCAAGCCACTCCGTCGGCGATTTCTGGTTCACATCAATCTATTCTAGCATTCTAGAGCTGAACATTACACCCTAGGCCTAAAAGGAGTCGACTCAGTACCATTTCTTCGCCGCCTGGTTTGTCTATCCCGCGTACTCCTCTCGCCCGCGGGGCGTGTACATTAGAGATATGGACACCTCCCCAAAACAAAATCTTCGACTTCGACTGCAGCGAGGTGCCAGGCTTGATAATGTAAGGAAGGTGACGAGTAATCCAGATATATTCCATAAGATCTAGGTCAAGCACAATGAATAAGCCCGTTTAACGATAATACCAGAACGAAGGTAAACACTACAGTTCGGAGATGCCCTAACCTAGGATACGCGATACAGCTGCATTGCATGTGTCACGAAAGAGAATAGTCAGTAGAATCCTTCATTAGTAGGATCTGAAATGTATGTACAAGCACGACATGATTCAAGTATTGTTCCAGGCATCCTGATCATGGGTTGGAGGATGATATGCAAGCCGGGTTAAACTTGAAGTCGGAGACCTTGTCCACATCGTGCAAGAATCTACATCGTTCGCCGGAGTGGCACCTGCCACGTAGAAAGTATACACAGAGTGTTTTCGCCTGATTGCGCTTTCTGGGGCTGTTGAATTCTCCTCGGTTGCTTGTTTTGCCCGGTGATCGCCAATTTCCGTGGCGAGCCATCGTCAAGGGGGACAAGGCTGAAGCAACTTGGCTCTGGTGATCTTAAAGCAGTATAATACTTTCAGTGTACAAGGCTGCACGGATGGGTAGGCGGAAGTGATTTGTCTGGAGGAGGGACACAACTAGAATACGCCAAGCATTTATTCCAGTGACATGGGATTGGTCCAAACCCAACCCGCATTTCCTATGTGTTTGTATGTATACGGGTAACACCTCGACACCAATAGTGTCAAAGCGAGCGATTACAGTATGAACTAGCATGCGTAGGAGCGAATAGGAGCTACCGGAATTATCAGGTAAAATAGTGATTGATTGATGAAGAAGGAAACTAAAACGAATGGAATAAGGGCAGGTTGAGCTGTCCATGGCGGTGTAACCACGTATTCGAGTGACAATATGTCGTGGAAAATGGAGGCATTTATTACCAAAATCTCTGATTGGTTCATTAGTGACCGACGTTTCCTTTGTGTTTGTATGTAATGGGCGGTAGTATGATGTATGCACCAGCTAGGGAAGATAGATTTTAGCCCATTAAATCCTCCGCCGAGGGACGATTCAGCTCAGCCGTACAAATTAAACTATCTTGAGCTTAGGCAGCGGGCAATCTTACATACACAATCAGGTAATTACAAATCCTTCAAATCTGCGAGCGGCCAACAGGGAAATTGGGAGAATTGGCAAGAAGGGCGGTAGTCATCAAATTGCAGATTGTATTTAGATTTCGGTTCAGTAAATCTCATTGGCCAATTAATTTGAATCAATTTCAATCGTTTTTCAGGGGGAATTCGCTTTTCTTTAGGGTATGTAGGAAGTGCAAAGATTGTGTGGTAGATTGTGTGTGACAATGAATAGCCGAAATCGAGATTCTGCCGATTCTAAAATTGCTGACAAAGGGTTATGATAAAGTGATCCCTATCGTACGCTGTGACTACTGGAATTTGATAAATTCGCCCTTGTGAGAGGCCTTTTGGCATGGACGGCAATCGAACTATGATATATAACACGATAAGCGACTCCGTTGTACACGTCGAAGGTGTTCAGTGGGCTACGATGGAAAACGGTGTTACCAGCTATCAACTGGGCGGAGTCATAGACTTATGTGGTAACACTGTAGGGAGGGGAAACCAAAATTGCTTCCTCATCAACTGGCCTAGACTATTATACTGTCGCGATATTTCTGCAAACATTAGCTTTGGTCACAGATTGATCGGTAGTTAATCAATTAGCGGTTGGCCGCCTTCGGTGCTTATGTGAAACGTTACACCAACGTGTTTCCGACCGCCTTTTTGCTTTTCTTGGTTTCGGGGAACGAGCTGTGTTTCTAACGACGTGCTCAAGAATACAAGAATATTCGACTGTGTACACATTTGGTTTTCCCACCACCTTATTCGCGTCCTCCAGAATAGAGACACAGACACATCTGTCCGCATACTTACTTTTTCCTCCCCAGTATCCTTCAGCACATCGTGGACCATCTTGACCATCTACAGCCTAGTTACGTCTGTATATATCTCCATCGGTACTTTGATTAAATTTCCTATAATATGCTAGCAAGCTAGAACTACTTATAGATTATGAGTCTTTGATATTTTCTTCATTAATGTTTGCGGTTGTTAAGATAAAACGTTGTAATCCATCACACTTAGTATGGTGTTTTGGAGTGATCCGCTCGGTTGTGAACTGAAATACGACGTCAAGGCTACACTATGTCGTCTTCCCCGGAGGCCACAGTTTTGCCCTGGCGACCTGTACTCTGGCGAAAGTCTTCTAGCTTATCTCATTCTACCTCGCAGGTATTATCCCCGGTCAATAGCATTGTAAAACGTGTCAGACCTTTGGATTGGCTCCCATTTAAAGGTAGCTGGACACCTCCTCGAGAAGCATGATTTAAGGCAAAATCAATGCCTGTTCATAGAGCATGAGCAGTTCCAAAAGATGGCTCTGAAGGCGGAAGATCTCCGGCAGCCGCCTGATGGGATCATAGAATTCCGTGGACTGCCCCCGATTCAGGACTCCTTTGCCACTTCGATACCTACAATTTTCGCACAACAAGCATGGATAAAATGCGTCAATACTACAACTAGAAGCACCAATGGTATGTCTCCAATCAAGATCGCATGCCATGGTACCAGGCGTGTTTACAGACTTTCTTCACTCATCGCCAATTGGTGAGGTATTTTATCAACAATGTGACAGCTACGTAGTACTTGGAAATAGGCCAATCAGGGCAACGGAATCAAAAGGGGAGAAATTGAGTGTATGATTGATTGAAGAACATAAAATGAGGGCGCTCATGGGGGTTAAAATGCCCATGAACTTACAGTATAACAGAGGTCCACGGATGTTAAATATCCTGGTGCCTGATGACAACATAAATGGCTGGGATTTGCCATAGAAAAATGTTACATCATCTAGAGAACAATTGATGTGATGTTTATCCTTGTTTTGGTACGAGTAGCAACCCATTGGGGTTGACATATTTCATCATGACACCTAGATGACGCTCGTATTTAGGGTGTATTTGAATTGACTATAGCTATATATTGTTAGTGCATAATACAAACATGAGTTGAGCAACATTTTAAGAATGCATGCCTTTGAAACCGAAGTACAAGAGACACCGTCGGGACTCACTGTCATAGACAATATAATATAGGAGTTACATGATTATACACGGCTCGGTAGGTCCGCCTTGTAAGCTAAACCAATCAGCTACACATTCATCGACGGGCACCGAATCCTCTGCCGTCGCTCTCAATCGTTCGACAATATCGAGTCCTTTCACAGAGTCAGGATGGTCTTCTCCAACGCAATACAAGTCAACTTCCAGCTCCTTCTTGGCCCACTTAAGTGCCATCTTCGAATGTCCCATTTTCAGGCAGTATCTGGCGGCATCGTGGTAACTCAACAAAAGTCAGCAAGGTAGCCGGAACTCCTAAAATAATTACGTACGAGACACCAAGATCTCTGTTCACGAGACCTTCGGACTTCTGTATCGCTGCTATTTCTTGCGCCGCCTGAAGCGCCTCTCTGTACGACTTTTGGATATCAAGATGTGCGTGCATGGCGAGCTCTTGATCAAGTTTGAACAATTGCGCCCGTTTCTTTTCCCTTTGCTTGCCTTGTACTGTATCCTCGCATGCTGGACATGAGCACGCAAACCCCCATTTGTCCAACTCCACTTTGCGTTGATGCTTGGTGCGATTGGTACCATTGATGTACATGATTGTGAGCTCCTCACCTGCCGCGATGTCGCGTATAGCATGGAATGTCTCCTCCTTTAGCGTGGAATTATATGCAAAGTGGACGTTTGGAATGCAGGAATGGTTGATGCGAGAGCCAAGCAAGAACACGCTGCCAAAAGCGTTTGCTGCGTAGATAGAGAGCACTCTACGGTGTAATTCCGGAATCTCCTCCCAGGCTCGCTCCATTTCACGCGCAGCAGCTTGTTTGAATGAATCACAGGCATACCCATGAAGTTCAAGGAATAACTCTTGCTGTGGAGTTTTAAGTTGCTCAAATGTTCGCACGATATCCTTTGCGTTGGTCTCTCCTTCGCGTCTCATTTCGAGTAAGGCCGGTTCTGAGATAACACGGGTACCACGTGGAATTGCGGATATTGCAAAGATGCCTAGCCCTTTGTTTGCCGAGACTCTGACCTCTATGAGATTTATTTGGCCTGGAGAACTTTCATTCTGTGTGCCATTTTGTCTGCCTCGAACATTATCCGATTTCATTGCTGCTGTAATTTAAGGAGAGGAAAAAAGGGGCTGGACTTGGAGTGGGCACCTCTGACCGTCGGGAGAGAATTCGTGGACTATTTAATAAATTCGCTGCCTGGCTGCATTTCAGCTTTCGAAGATGATCATAGGACCGTTCGCTTTGTGGCTGCAGCCAGCGTCGTGGTGGCCTATGATTGGTGCGCTTTTGGGTGTTCATGGCCCACTACCAATATCGGATCTGGTGCCTTAATGAAGCCTAAGAATTACAGGATGATCAGGCACTCACACTCTGCACTAAATTGACCCCTCTGGAGTGATGGCCACATAAGAAGCATCTCGGCAGCTCGACCTTTGGTTACTTGAAGAACGGCCATCACCGCCTACTGAGAAAATTGCTTTGAGAAGAGCGTAAATGGAATCTTTGTCACACCCTGACATGCAACCAATGTGATTAGGCCATCGTGCGTTGCCCCTCCGCTCTGCATGAGGGCATAGGCCCAAAGAGTGCTTAGTGGTACAGGGGCTTGATCCATATCACAGGACGCACTTGAAATTTGTACGTAGTCACTGATAGAAGGGTCAAGATTGCTGAGTGCCAAGTGTTCACCACTAGGGGAGCAACTCATCATTGCCCCTTTGTTATGGGGGTCTCTTCTTCAATCAACCACGTTACATTGATTCCATCGCTTCCTTATTTGTTATAGGCCGTACGTTCTGCATACAGTATCTGATTGGTTTGGCGATAAGAAACAATCCGAGCGAATGTCCGTATGGGATACCGGAAGTTGCGACAGGCGGAGCTCAAAGCTTGGTTATTTTCTCAATCAGCCGCCCCATCCTACAAACGACAGAATGAGGAAGACACTCAGCCCAGACAAATCGTGTTTCAATCTAGAGTGTTGGATTCATCTTCCATGGCTGGCGGCTTTTTCTTTGGATCGCGAGTCGTATGCTGAGACTCCCCTCCAACTTTCGTCCAAAAGGCGACGTCCCTCACGGGTCTCGGTAGAAGGGTTTTTCCTTGAACTAGTGTTCCATTGAGATGCAGGATAAAATCAGACTTGCAAGTCCAGACAAAACCAGGCTGGGCGAGGTTGGTGCAACTGGGACATATTCCGAGGATCTATTTATCACAATGCAACCCGTATGGAGGCCTTCAGTAAAGATTCCGATGTGAAGATTTAGGGTTTGTACTAATGGCGTTTTAATGGATTTTGTGGCCTGCCTTCGTGGTTTGCCTGGTCGGGCTTATTTTTGGAGCTATTCTCTTCGCGTAGCTTTACCTGCATGGCTTCAGTCGTTCACATTTTACCTCTCTGGATCAGAAATAGTGGCAAGAATTGCCCGGGCAATGGAGAAGGCAAGTTGCCATGCTATAGCATCGGACTCATAGAGATGATGCTGTTCGCTGACTTACTAGATTAAATGACTGGACCTACACAGTTTACGGCCTCAATTGCCAACTGGCTGCAAAATTGCTAGCTGCATCCCCTCGTTGGTGCCTCTACCAAGCGTTTGGTTCTAATCTTCTATGGATGCTGCCCTGGGCAATTTCTCTTACCACAAAAACTTCCCGACAGTCTTCGTCATGGACTAAGTATGCCATCATTTTTGGTGGAGCGAACGTTTTTGACTTCTTTGAGTCGGTCTGACAGTCACGGTATGGACATGGAGGCTGAGGAAGGGTGGGATCAAGTAAACCATGAGACAAGCGTCCCGCGAAAGTGACGATACCTGGCCAAAAACCATTCATACCTCATTCTTGTGGGCTATTTCCGTAGAAGAAACTGAAGTCAATAGTCAACATTTAGGCGCAGCGTGGGCCAAGGTCTGTTTCAACGTAATGGTTTTCCCGTATTGCTATATTGATCTGCTCCCTATTTGTACGATTGAAAATGGTATGCCCACCGGGCGCACTATGACTCACCTTTCACCTGGATCTGTCCGCGCCTCCTTCACGCGGCTGAGTGTCTCGGCGCACAGACCTATTCATTAGGAATGTACCGTCGTGAAACTAAAGATATCAAAAAAAGAATGCGGAAATTTACCTTTTCACTGGAAACTCTAAAGGCTGCCGCGTGGAGCCTGAATACTGGGTTAGGGAAATAGATCTCGTGGTCCTTGGCCCCTAGGGGAATGGAGATCCTCAAATCCAAGGCCTGAGATTTACCATGTCTTGGAGGTGTTGGCTGTGCCGATATATTATGTATCGGGAATGCTCCGTATAGCTATAGATATACACTGGATTGCTGGCCAGCGTATGGCAACGGAATCAAAAGAGGAAATATCAAAATTACGAGAACCACCAAAGGAAGTTGTCTTGGCTTTCAATACAAACATCATTATATCTCCCAGCACCTTTCATACCTGACAATTGCTTCTCATGGCCTGTCTATGGAGGTACTTGGTTGGATTGCGAAACCGCGTAGCTTACGAATCAAATTTGCTGTTCTCGAAGATGCAAACAAAATGGGTATTTCAGTGCGGGTTTGATAGTGGGAGTAAACTGGTACAAGAAATATCATGCCAGATCAGTATTTACAAAGAGCTCCTGCGCATAGGTGGCCTAAGCGCTGTGTGGGTCGGGCGGTCAGGGAACGGTACCAGAGCACAGATACTAAGGATCAGTCACTGTAACAAGGCGTGGGGATATTGCATGTGTTTTGATACACTCCGCGAGTTGGCGGAACCAACCTAAGGAACCAAGCAGTTGAGGGTGGAAATAACGGGACCATTTCCCCCTACAATGGCAGAGAAAAGAAATTAAGGCGGTTGAAAATGACACTAGGATTTTGCATAATACCTGACAAGTAACATTATATCAACATCCGTTGCCTTGACGAGTTCTCGAATAATAAACACCTGGCGATCGATATTCACCGCATATTTCGTGGAAGTGGGCAAGGACCAATATGGACGCGATAATGGTTATTAAGCCTGCCATTACTCGTCTTAAACGCATCGGTATGTGCGGCGGTCAATTGACCACTTCTTTCACCAAGCTCGCTCAGTGATTGTTAGAGAGAGAGCATCAAATTAGCACCCGAGTACATGAGAATTCTCTGCAAGCTGACAAGCCTCATATATGCCCTGCAGGTTGAAGTCACGGAGAGAATTGACGGTGAACATAGAGGACAGTGAGTACGAGGTTTATTGGGTTGTATCCACCATTATCTCCTTACCATTATGACGCAAGACGATCAAGGTCGGAGGATAGGGTCGCGGCGCATATTGTTCGCTTTTGCCTCCAAAATTGTGCGGCATTTGAGATTGTTCAAGGAAACAAGCTTCTTCGGACAAAGCGAGCAACAAAGCGAACATGGAGACTATTTGTTCTCCAGGCTTTCCCATGTTTATGTTAACTTGCGTTATTTTCCTCTACGGAAAATATGGCTGGCAAAAGGGGATAAGTCTCTGATGTCAGTCTGGTCTTGGCAGGCAGCTGAACTTGAGGCAAGTCCCAGTGGTCTCATGTCTTACCTGTCTCCTCGGTTTTAACTCTAAAATATCTGATTACTGGACGGCGTCGATAATTCCTATTGGGAGGCCTCGGAGTGGAAATAAGGAATAATACTTAACATTTTATAATAAGGACTAGTGCCATCCGATATGTTACACAGATTATGGACTACTAAATGAAACCCCAGCTCGTGCAGGAAAACAGTCTGTGCGAGGCCACCAATGCCAGAGCACAATGCTCAGGCTGCCAACGCATACGAGCCGCCATATTCGTTTGCTTTTTTATGGCTGCCGCTTTGGTTTGGTCGGGCGCCTTTTCCTACCTCTTCAATATTGCTGTGTCTACCGCCAGAAATATTTCCCCCTATCACGAATACGGACTTCCAAATCCGCGAACTCCAGATATAAATTGATGGCAAATTACTTTTCTGACGAAGGACATAAATCTCACAAACCCAGGGCACATTTCTCAAAATGCCTGCATCTTTGTGTAAGGAGAGCAAACTGGTCAGTCTTTATGATCTGCCACTTGTTATTGGTGGACCCAATCACTGATGAATTTCGGGTTCATATTGACTTCAATAATTCTCGCAGTCATCTTCAAATTCTCTTTCGATACATGCCGCTGGCCTTATCAATCCCCTGTATGGTGCATACAAGCACGGACTCATGCAGCGCGGGCTCATTGTAACTACTTGTGCCTTTAACAATCACTGACCTTGTCTTTACTCACAAATATCGTTCTGCGGTATGGTATAGGCTCGCCAGGAATCAACTATATTTCTGAACTTGGAAGGAGATGAAGCTGGTAGCTGGGGGACGGAAAGCGGTAGTCCCATTGGCAATTTGGCTGGGCTTGTGGATCAGGCCTTTGTCCTTCCGAAATAGACAGCTATATAAACTTCTGCAGGTTCTAACACCAATTTGAAGGGTGCCCGCATAATTAGCTTGCGTTTTCGCTGCGCTGTCCGGTTGTTTCCCAGCATGTGTCTTCCGACTTATCCGTGCGGCAAATAACTATGCCGAGGTTTACCAGGTAGGCCGCTCGCTGCTCCGAACCCTGAACTTCTTTCGCGAGTATGCATGCGACATTATTGATGAGAGTGATGAAACTTGCAACGCCAAGTTCGAGTTGATATATTCCATGGGAGCTCAACGCCCTGTCGAGCTCAGCCCGCAGCGATGGGTCCTCATTCAAGAGCTGTTGCATTTGGTAAACATATACGCCAGCCAAGTGAAGGTCGATCTGCCAGACTCCATTGAGGTTATTCAGCAAGAGAATGGGGGATTTCCACGAATTCGTGTGCTAGACTACGATGCTGAACATGCGCTGCTCCAACGAATCGCGACTCATATCCGTGAGAACGGAATTGGCCCCCTGCCCATTGCCCGACAACCTCGCGTGGTCCGACAGGCGGTTTTGATCTATATCCTGAAGCCGGAACCCACCGCTGACGAGATATCCGCGGTAGAGTCCGATAGTGGGGCAGGCTTTTGGGACGAAAGCATCCAGAGTCACTTCTTGCTCGTCCGGGGCCTGCTCGCAAAGGGGTGTTGGCATCCTGTCTGGGGCGAAAGCGTTGGCGTGTCAACTACGGGCCCGATGCGCGCCAAGACCCACCAACTCGGCTTGCGGTACCGTATAGCGCCAAAGACAGCCCTTCACTGCGCTCGGAATTCAGTCATCCCGACGTCGTCGTCCTCCTTACCTGCCTTCAGTATTACTACAGTGGACTTAGCAATGATGAGATCTCCCTCGCCTTCGATCATCTGGCCAAATCTGATGAGGCAGAGGCAGAGTACCAAGCCTGGGCACGGGGTGCACCAATGCTTGAGCCAGACTTTCGACAATTAGTCAGTGTCAACCTGGACGATGAGCATCTTTGCGCGAGCCGAATATTCCCGGCCCTTCGGGTCTCGAAAGCTACAGTAGACTATTTCCTCGCTCAAATAGTGTTTCCTAAAGAGATGAAAGAGTTTGCAGACAAGTTGTCCGCGTCAGGCTGGGATACGGGGGAGCTCAGAACGATCCCCACCGTCGGATTCAGTGGAACAAATGACTCGCGGAAAACCCTGCCTCCGGCTGTCAATCAGCTCGACCTTCAGGAGCAAGGTCATACAAATGCCTTGATCTTGGAATATCTATTGAGGCGAGAGAATTCGGTGGTGGACATCCCCACAGGTCGTCGATCAGCTCAGTTGGATGCTTATGTGTTGTTGGAATTGGTGAAGAAGTTGGACCCGCCCACAAGAGTGGTTCTCGACGTGGGTGCGCAAATCTTGGAGCTAACCAACCTGGAGGTGGCAAGGCAATGGTTATCCATTTCTCAGAATGACCAGATCCAAGGCGCGATCTTTGTCAATGACCAGGACAACATTTGCATGGTGGACACGAATGGTCAGTGGAGCTTCTGCAGACCTCGCCGTTTGGGTTTCAAATGGAAGCTTGCTTAGTCTTCTTGGATGAGGCACATACGCGAGGCATAGATCTCAAGCTGCCGGTGGATTATCGTGCGGCGGTGACCATGGGCCCAGGTATCACTAAGGACAAAGTCCCGCACATTGACGTGTCCGACGTCTTGCGATGGGCGATCTTAGAAACGTGGAAAGACATACGACGCAGCATACCACTCTGGGCCGTTCAAGGTTGCCGCTTTGAGAAGCAAAAGACAAAATGGCAGGACTACCAAATGCACGACGGCGTCGGTTTGACCCCGGAACAGGCTCAAACATTTCTCGAACCAGAATGTCAGACTCTCGAGCAGAGGTACAGACCGTCTCATAACACCGTGCAAACAGTGGATGAGGATATCGAGGTTTTCGAGGCCATCTGCCATCCACGAGCACTGTGGTGAATTTGGAGGCCTAGCTCTGTTCTCCTCCCTCGATGAGGAACAGGAACGCGAGCTTGCACCGGAAATCCAGATCGAACCCGAAAATCAGCGCCCTCCCGCGGCGCAGCCTGCCGCGCACCGTATTGATAAAGATGTGGTTTTATTCATTGAATCAGGCACGATTCTGCAATCTTCGAACGCCTACCAGCCCGCCTTCATCACTTTGCATAATCTATCCGCTGCGTCGCAGATAGACCTGGATCGATTCCACTCGAATCTGTTGGCAACTAGTGATTTTACTAAAACCATTCAATATCCGGAAGGATCTTCATTAATCGCCGATGCTTACCAACGATCTGTGCGATTCATTCTGTCCACTGCCCCTTCTGTTCCACGGAAAGGGGATAGCCTGATATACATGATGATCATCAGCCCGTACGAGGCAAATATGTTGACGCCAGCGATTGAAGAATCAAAAGCGGTTGCACTAAACGTGTATGCTCCTCGCCAAAATCGGGATTTCGCACCTCTCGACAGACTTATGCTCTACACCACCCATGCGGTCCTCGACATAGGCCCTATCCCCGGCCTCCTCCGGATGCACCTGAATATCTTTACAGGACAGTTATACCTTGAGTCTTATAGCGATTACCTGGAGCTCTGTACTTTCTTGGGCGTGGCATCAGCCACAACACCAGCCGGTTTGTCGGTTGCGGCAGACGGTTTCATCCATATGAATTCGAACGGAACCTTCCCTCGGAGCCCTCTGAGGTTCATCAAGTTTTTGCTGTCCCAAATTCGGAAGGACTGCCGAGATATCCGAAGGACCCATTTAGGACGGATCGTGGATGGTCAATTGTTAGCCCGTTCGGATCTGGAAGAATCTGCCCTCTCCATTACAGAACGGGCTATCCGGACGCTGCAGCTCCCATCCACGTAAATTGGCCATGTCAGCGTTGATAGTATGACAGCAGCATTAGTTGCAGGGGCCGGAACTGAGGTGGTAATGCCGGTATGATTCAATTTTGAAGGGAGCAAGCCAGTGAGCCCGTGGGCCCCGACTCACTCGCGACGAGGGACCTCTGTCAAAGGAATGAGATGAGTTATGGAGACAACATCGTAAGAACTATTAGACTGAGTGGCCTACTTTCTTGCCTCATGATATTCATTTGTTCTTCCAAATCAAATCAAATCTATCATCTGGAGTTACTAGTCCGTACTGCAGACATGTTTGGGGTGGGATGCTATTAATGCACGCATGGGTGATGTTAGCCAATTTGCCTCCCGGAAGCTTTGTGAATCAATTAGCTGGAGCTTGAACGTGTCCATGGCGAGAACAAATGTACGTGTTTTGGCTGCAGTCGGCTCTCATGGCTCATTCAACACAAGCTTGCAGCAATCGTGAAATGACGGTATGATTCGACAGTATACGTGTCGACTATCCATTGGCCACAAAGGAAGCTGCAAATGTAGCCGCTCAGCTGTTCTTTCGGCCGACTATGACCTGATGCTTACTTCACCATCTGCAAAGGGTCACTGGCCCGCAGATACGAACGGCAGCTACGTTCGTATCTGCGGCTCAATCTGGAAACCTGCGTCCTTCCCATTCACAATAGTGGCGATTGTGATACATCAAACCGCGTAGAGAATTTGATCGGTAGGATCGTTTCGTTGCGTGCTGGAATATTCATATAAACTGCATGATGTTTTCAGTTGGGAAGAGTCTTTCAGAAATCGTTCACATTTTCACTCGCCAGCTTATCATTATTTTAAGACTCAAACCTTCCTGTTCCAAGCGAATATTTGAATCCGAAACCTCTTGCATCTCCAATCGTCAAAATAGCACTATATATTCCCAAATGTCCTCCCCGCAAGGCCAACGCATTCAAGCTAGCTGTGTCACTATATGGGGCAGTGGTTATTATGATATCGACGTTGAGACCGATGATTGGATATCGTACTATGCAGTTGTCAAGAAGGATTTTGGAAGTTCGTTTGGACCACCTTTAACTATAACTGGGATTTGTCAATCTGAAGACCATGCATGGAGCGAATTGGACCGAATGCTAGGATTATGGGCCAGAGTCGTACAGAGCGGGGAGCCAATGACAGAGCAGCAAAGCTTGGAGATATTTGGAGGACCTAATGGCCGAAACAAACCTATCTTGCGTCAGTTCTTCGCCGAGATGAAGAAAAGACGGATGGGACCTGATGGCAAGAGTACATAAATACACGCACATACACACAATCACTCTAGATATATTGACGGAAGTCCCATGGAGAGCATGTAGCTTGTGACCACTATCCTTACAATGTCCCGGGGCAGGTCACATATTTCGGACTGGAGGATTCATCTGTCCAGGAATGGCCTGAGCAGACCATCATGGGCAAGCTATCCTTTTATGTCTGAGTGCCCTTTGCAGACCACTAACACGATTTATCTTTAGGAAATTTAGAGTTTCAGAGATTTACCAGTTTACGCACATATCTTTGCCCTGGCAAATTGATATGCAACGAACCGTGGCAGTTCTACCGATAAGAGAAGCAAATGGCTGGATTACAGCGCCCAGAAGCATGCTACTGAAGGATCTCCATGGTTAGAGCTCATCCAATGGCCCAAATACTTTCAAGGTCACAGATTTATGCGTGATTCTTCTTATGAGCTACCGCTTGCCGCGTTCGCGCAGAGTGTAGAACTATTGATCAAGCGTGTATATGACACTATCCAGGACCGGCGGATTAACGAGTTTGACCAAATTCGAATCAATAGCTTTCTCTCACGGCAGGGCATTTGTGAACGACCGAGTATCGTGGATCCGAAACCATCCACATACACCCGGTATCAGCAGGTATGGCAGCGCCAGATCTGTTTCACCTACCGCGTAGTCGCCCAGATTAGGAGATCATCCTGCGCCACCAGTTGACGACAACTCAACCTGCAAAATTAGACCGGATGGAGGATCTTGGTACGCAACTACTGGCAGAGCCATCCCTAGCAGTTCAGGATCAGCTAGATAATGACTGTCTGGCACTCTCCATTGCTTTGTTCTATAAACTTGTTGTTCCCGACAGATCAACTTTGTGAACGGCCGGGGATAAGCTAAATACAGAAAGAGAATATGGCCAGCATAAGTGAGCAAGCACCGCCGGAGGAAGCGCCTGCATAGCCATTACGCCACTAGTTAGGCTACAACAGGTTAATAGAGTATTGATTGATTGGTTGATTGAACAATGGAAAAAACCTGCATTCTAGCACTAAGTTTTTGTGCATTTTCAAAGTTCGCAAAGGTATTGGTTTCCCATTCCATGTGATAATTCTCTCGGAGATTACTTGCGAATTATATTAGCTAGTGAGCTATAACAGTTTTGTCAAAGGCTTGATTCCTATTCTAAATTCGCATGTAGTCAATTCCATTAACGCAAACTCCTGTAGCAAACGAATAAGGTTTCATATTAAGTGGCGTATTCACGTACTTGTCAATTGTCCGTAAACATAGGTCACTAGCAAAATCGGGAACTAATTCCAAGAGTCTGGAATCAATCACCGGTGAGAGTCCTTTTTGAAGATCCGGTAATTTGTCAACTATAACCTTTATCGCCAGCTTCTTCAGCTCACAATACTTTGCTCGTGTCGAATAAAGTTCTTTGACCACTTCTGCGAAACATGCCTTGTCGGGAAAATCTGCAAGAGCCGTACAAAAGCGCGCTTCTGCTTTGCTTTTGAGCTCGTTAATCATGAAGTAGTCCGCTTCATCATACATGCGCAAATGCAAGTAGCTGGGGTGATAGACAGCCCAACTGTCGCTCATTGGATCCACAATATGCCTCCGCTCAATTAAACTTTGTTCGGAGTCACCACCAATTTCAGTGTTACCCCCATCTATCGACGATAAACTGATACAGCCCTTTACTGAGTATTTTGGAGCTAGCACAGAAAAGTCATCCGTAGCATCCCCTTCCCCTGCATCGAGATGATTTGATGTATGTTTCTCGAATGACGAGTTCATTTTCACCTCTGGAGTAGGGTCGGTATCAATTCTTCGTTCGTCGTCTCCGTGGACCCGTTGGCTCCTTTTCGTGGATGTGCAATTCTTGAAGGTGTAGTCTCCAGTGTAAAGAAACTCTAGCACCTTTTCGCCCAGTTGAATTGTCCCTTCTTTTTCCTACCGTAAAATAGCACCTGTCAGTATGCTTCCAAGGAGCAGCTAACAGGTCGAACTGCTTCACCTTGAATTCGCCATCACAAGCTGCACGAAAATAATCAGATCTTGGGCAAACGATGAATCTATGAGCTGGCAAGTTCTTGTCTTGGCAGACGATCATCAAATCGCTATAATCTGGATTGAGATACATGCTGATAGATCATTAGTAAGGAGGTATCATAACCAGATGTTGTCATATTTGAAAGTTTGGTTTCTTACCTGGTAACAAGGCTACAAATGGACTTTTGTTCCTCATTGTCCTGGGTTTCAGGCTCGATATCCTCGGTTGGGAATAGGCTCGAAGCCTTTTTTCTATGTTTCACCATCGCCTTGATAAATTATAATGCTGTGAAAGAAGGACAGAGAGCAAGACGGTACAGTAAAATGAGTCTCAAAGGATCTTTTAAAGACATGCTCTGGCTAAGGATACCTTTCGATCAACAAAGAAACAGTAAATGCAATGCTGCCTAACCCCGCTTCTTTCCAGCCAACCTATGCCATGCCTACCGACACCGCCTGTCTGGTTCATTACAAGTCATTGGCTACTTCCATACCCACACAACAATGGATTTATGCGCAAGTCCAAAGACACAGGGCAGGAGGTATGGTGGTCTAACTTCAATGCGTGGTTGTATGAACACTACCGGCAATGGTATGGTGTGTCACGTGTGGGTGACCTCTTCCTTGCCGAATACATACTGCACCATCCAACGACTGGCCGGGGCCGCTCTTATGGCGGACCCCAGTACATGAAGAATGCCGTGGAACCGGAGATGGATTTAGATCAGCTTCCTGAGGGGGAATTCTACGAGAAGTTGTTGCAGATCGCCGATCGCTTTTCCCAAAATCCTGACGCTCCAATGTGGAAAAGAAAAGCCCCGCCGACTGTCTTTGACTTTGGGATCACAATTGGAGATGACTCATTACTGAAGGTCCAGCGCAATGTTAAGGGCACTCCAGCGCAAGGCTTATGCATGCAAATGATCCAAACCCTGGATGAATATGAGGTCTTGGGCCATTCAGGACGGATTCTCCGGCCCCGCAAGCGGCCCAGACGACAAGGCTAGTCAACCACGAATGAGACGACGATAAGGGGACATCATATGAAGAATCCATCGACAATCGACGAGATCGCTTAACGACACAGATCCTTGAGCTTGAACCAAAAATACGAGAAGCAGTGACTGCCGAACGAGAGCAGTATCGGTGGCCCCATCTCCACGGTATTCATTTGAAACATCATGGGCCACGGCTACAGCGATTAAAGACCGTTGAAAGCCAAGCCGATGGCTTTTCTCAAGTATAGTTGCGTGATACATGAACACTCGACTGATTCTACATAGAGTGTATACCGTATCTGCCTTGATTATATTATGAGGGCAGAATTGTGCCACGGCCGACTCAAGATACAGAAGAGCCAGAAATCCAAAATGTCCTTGAAGTGGGCACCATGAGTCTTAAGCCCGCGACAAATCCGATCTTGCAATATCTTGTCACATTAACACCTTCCCGGAAATCAGATTGGGTCAAGTCTAAACACCCAGGTCAGCGCAACGCATGGTAACCAACCGGATCCCATCCCTCCCTCCAATCAGTACATGGTCACTAGTCGACGTTAACACTGTACTCCGAGAGGCGACTGCCTCCAGTGGTTCCAAAGGCACAGTAGACGCAGAGGTAAAATAGCTGAAACTTCAATTTAATCCGTGTCCAGGGGCCAGCACAGCCCCAATGGTACAGATGCAGGTGATATTCCGGATTATGTAATATCGCTTAGATTTCAAAAACGATAAAAACAGGTCATGTCAGACACTTTTCCCATGCTACCGAACCAGTAGCTAAACCCACCATCTCCGAAATCAACCATGGAAAGTTTCAATTTGATGGTTAGTTCTGCGTCGGGTCCTTGGTATTTTCGAGTCCCGTTGTTAACAAATTGTTAACAAACATCGATATTAGTTTCAGGAGATCGCAGAGCGAGCGCCATTTTTGGCTACACTGACCACGATAATAAAAGTCGTTTGCTATAAAGCAGACGCGGACGAATACCTAATTGAAGCAGATGCGTCTCTCTCCAAGGACTACCGAAGATATCCCAGAAATTTCTACCGCAATGCAGGGGAGCAATTTCGGGTTGATAAGGACATGAAAAACTGGTGCACCAAGGAGCTCGCTGTAAAGTTTGAGCTGGAGGACGTTCGCCTACCAGTTGCAAACATCGTGTCGGGAGTTGTGGGTGATGGGATAGAGAAAGATAGCCTTCGTGTTTTCGTTTGGGTTTCGCAGAGTCAACTTTGTCGGATTTCTTCTGGAGTTGATACAAGTATGTTCTCCACCATGCGAAGCAGTCCAATGCTAACAATAAGGCTCCAAGCCAAAGCCCCCGAGTTTTCTGCCCTTCCAGAAGCCAAAAGAGCAGGCTTTCTGGCTCCCAAACAGCCATCTCGCATTCAACAGCGTCGTAAGAAGATTAAGGTCAGTTCAATCTGCTCACACTTATCGCTCGGGCATATAGTAAGCTCCACTACTAAAACACGTTCTTCATAGACGGCCTCTAGATGTTTTCGTACTCCGAGAACTAAACGCTCAGATGTCCAAAACGCGCCACGACGCTCGGAAAGACTCAACGGACGGAACGGGAATACGCATTAAGTGGGTGGGGTTGCAGAACACTTAGGATCGTGAGTTGGGTCACTTTAAACTATCAATGTATAAATTCTATCGAAATATATCAGCAGAAGCGATGCGACGAATATTGAATTTTCGTGGGTTTCAAAGCTTGCTGGGGCCATCTGAAATTCATAATTCACGTGTAAAAAAGTGTCATCACCCTGAAAAACCCCTTTAAGTATCAATAGTAGCTGTATATTCCGGGACAATATCATGTACTGTTATGTTTGTTACTAGGGTGAAGATATGTCTATGCCAGCATCAACTGGAGCTTTATAATGATCCTATGGTCCCATTCCCTCGGGAATGGTCGACCATTCCACGCTTTCCGTCCATGCTCACCACAGGAAAATAGAGGATAGGTTCCGTCATTGGGATTTCAAAAGAAGGAAATCATTGTCCTGATTGATTGGAGTAAGCCGAGATGCAACCTCCGGAGGTAAACCAGGCTTCTATTGTCATTCCGTATCATATGCCGCAGCTCAGACTGTTTCAGGTTCAATTTCAGGGGCCTCGTAAATGCCCCCACTAGGAAGCTCCACAGGCTCCGGACGCTTCAGATCATTGGCTGGCAGCTCTGCTTTGTATTCAGGCAGGCTCGGTGTTTTCTCTTGCGTTTTATCTAGTGATCCTGCTTGGTAATTCTCAATCCGCGTCCTGATCGATGTTTTGCGTTTGGTATACCACACGAGGATCCCGATTATCAAGAACACACCGGCGAAAGCTCCCAGAATAGGGCCTGCAATCCAAGCTTTTGATGATGACTCTTTGGCAATGTTCGTAGCGGCTGCTGTCGGGAGACTATCGGTCTCAACTGGGTGTGTTGTACTCGTAGTCATAGTTATGGTACGACTCGAAATAGTGCTCTGAAGAAGCTGTACTCCGCCAGTTATCGTCAGAGTAGCCATGGTTAAACCGTCACGTGGAGTAGATGAGGTTATAGTCCAGGATGACTGCGTGATACGTCCTCCACCTGATATGAATACGCTCTCTGTTGTTTTGCATGAGGCGCCCTGTGTGCTGGAGGTGATCTCACATTGTTGTGTCATACTCTTAACGTAGTAGACAACACTGGATTCAGTGTACGGCAGCGCGGTGGTCCATCCAAATAACTCCTGTGTACTGGGACCAATGGTCAGGAAGTATGGGAATGCAACGTAACTAGGACAAAGGGTTGTCCTGCTCACTTGACAATCGACTTCAATCGTGGTCAATGAGCCGTTTGCTGCCATGACACTGCCGACTAGTGGGTTCCAGAAGTCCTTAGTCGGCTGTAGGACTCCGACTTCGGTTGTTTGCGCGGCGACATCTTTTCAGCAGGCCAGAAGAATTGCTAACCGCCAGGAAGCGCTGAAGATCATATTCTGACAGAAATGAACGGCACAAACTACGGAAAGCCTTGCAGGGACAACGCGGAAGTTTTTAGATTCTCGACTGAATTAGTGCGCTTAGCAAACACAGCCCCTGAGAAAATGGCCCCCAACCCTCGTACAGGGTATTGCCTGGAGAATACAGGGGTTCTGGTGGAAAAAGTACGATCTCAGTGGTGAATATCCCTGCGAAGCACCTGTCGCAGCCTTAACTATATTCGGGCCGCCCCGGGGAATTGCAGGATGTAGGGTCGCAGAAAAGCAAATCTTTCGGGTCTTGGAACATGTGGTGAGCTCAGTCATGAAGTGATATTTATTGCGGCGATGATCGGCATCACATCCTTCTAGAGAGCCATTTTGGGTGCTAATGATTCCTTGGCCGAACAGATGGCTCACGTGCAAAACGACCCTTGTTATAGCTCAGCTGCGCTCAGGAAAATGGCTGCACTTATAAAGATTCGGTTAAAATCGTGTACTGACACAGGGTGCATATTGCAACATGTTCCGGTAATCTAGATACATCGGGGGTGAAGGCCATTCCAGGGTGGAAACCGGATAGGCAAGGGTCGCTGGACGTGACCTTGAAAGAAGGTAGAGCAGATCAAAGTTGAACTACCTCTACATTCTATATCATAAAGCGCTTTTAAAACACTTTCTATCAATCATTTATAGTCACATTAAAGAATCGTCGTTAACCCTTTTGACCAGATGTGCGGCATGGTCTTTCGGAGGGACCTGCTCTGTGTCGTCACATCCGCAACGAGCATTCCGGAGCTGGTGAGTTACGATATAGTCGTAACCCCAACCGCCGAGCCAAGACTCAGCCGGAGATCATTGCGGGCCAGAACGCAATCAAACTTTGGATCCTGAGCGGTGGCTGGCGAGAGGCCAGCTTTATTCATGAGCCTGGCCGTGGCCCTGATAATAGGACGATTGGACACTGGGCCTCCCCACTGGAGTGCATCGTACAAGTACGCCGGGTACACTATGTTTTGCATAGAGTTCCTCTTCATTGAACATATGTATACTATGTATACCACAAATTTGAGGTATGCTAAAAATCTTTCTAGAGCTACCGACGCACAATTTGCGCACCATGGCACTCGTTTTCATCGCTGGCAGGCCCCAGCAACCCTAATGTCGGGTCACCGCAGCCGCCGGGCTGAGGCAGTATAAACAAATGACAGAAGGTGGCTTAAGCAAAAGAAGTCGTGGATGTATTGAGGTGACTGGGGCAAGAAAATGCGAGGCAGTTGAAGGATCCAAAGACAGCTAAGGAAGACATACACAAAAGCACCCTACCTGGTGTATGCCCGGTCCACATCGTAGTGTACCGTCATACCAGAACAAGAGTCATAATACGGTTCGCATTGGTTCCAGGCTCGAACGTCAATAGGTCGTAGTGGAGCCTACCCAAGAGACACCATCATATCCGTTGCCAAAGCGAAGAACGAGAGTTCTCCTCGCCGGCTTACGACTGGGCAAGCTATACGCGGAATTTATTTCCAAGCCAAGATTAAGTCGCGGAGTTTGGATCTGAATAGCAATTTGTCGAGAAATACAGTGGTGTTTCTCCCCTCATAAAGGGGGCTATGCTGAGTGATTGATTCCGGCGTGGCCGGGCGAGAAGGAACCACCTGGGTCAACGCAACGGGACGGGCAAGAAAATCCACGTGGAATTTCGAGTCATTGCCTGCTTTAGAGCGATTTACCGTGTGATGGCGGAATTGCCTTTTATGGCTAGCGAAATACCAATTTTTTGTTCGAGGCTGAGTGCTGAGGAGACCGGCGACGCGGACGTGTCCTGGCAGTAAAAGTTGGGTGTCAAGGAAAACAAGGTTGGTGCCGAGTGAGCAAATAAAGCCTTAGCCGGATGAGTCCGCTTCTGCCTATTTCCCTGCCACTCCTCCATGTTATCTTCGCCACACGGATTAGGTATCCTAAAACTTTGGACTAGGATGTCCCCTATTTCATTGGCGCGTTCTGAGGGAGCGTATGTCAAGCTGCTTGACCGATTTCGGCCCAGATGGGAGGGTAGCTATTGAGTCTGGCGAGGCCACCACAGACCCATCATAAAGAATTACGCCTTATACGTGATGCATAGTTAAACCGTACGACTGCTATAGTGGACTATAGATTCTAAAAATCAAACTGCGGATAGACTGTGCGTGAACTTAGAACCTTTGAAAATTGAAGTCGATCGCACGAGGAAAACCGAGGACTTTGGGAGTGGTGTGTCCAAATCCTGCCTATACCTAAGGCCTCTACTCCGTACACCGTTGAGCTTTGAGGCCCAAAGCCCCAGGTCCCTTGGGATAGTCAGTCATGACACGTTTATCTGAAAATAGAGTGAGGACCCTTCATATACATACTGATTACGTTGAAAATCGAATCAAGTGAGCCGCCGAGTTCGTATATGTCAATTGAAACCTGGACTCGTGTCACGCTATTTCTCACAACCAAACTTGACGTTCCCAGTAATTTTACAGTGATACTGAACCCCTTCCCCTTTGTGGAGGTACAGGACTGATCCCCCAGTAACCCCAATAATGTCACCACTGCCGCTGTGTTGTTGCTGGAGCCCGCCTGCAGTCTCGCCCGGGAGAGAGGAAGGCATATCCTGCAATATCCCCCCTTCCACCCGACCCTGTTTTCCCAATGTAGCCACGGTTTTTTTGTACCGATCGTACCAATTATGTTTCCAAGGGTCTCAGCCTTCGCTTTGCATGACTCTATAGTGGGCTTTAATGCGTCCTGTGCAGTCTCGTCGAAGGCCCCCCCGGCGTATTTCTTAATGTCATCCCGAGCCCGCGTGAGCTGTGCGATTGACTCCACCTCCATAATGACCATCTCTTTCTCATTCCGCTTGCGCAACCACTTATTCAACTCCGTAAGCGTGTCTTCTGAGGCATCCACGGAAAGCCCAATTCGATTGAGATACTCCTCGAAGGTCTCTCCTAATCTCTTCATGACTATTCGCCTCAAATAGAAGCAGAGGGCTTGAAAAAGGGTTCGAACGTCTTCATCTGTCTCTGTTGGGAGTTCATTCACAAACAACCGTCCGACATGGTAAAGCCCTGCTCCGACTTCGTCGCTCCCGTCGTCGGTGGATTTAAAACGCTCATACCCCAGAATTAATAACGTCCACGCAGCGTCAGGCGCAGGGGGTTTGGAATGCTGGGTGTGAGCAGCGGGCTTCGGCGGCGGGGTGTGAACAGTAAACTGCCGCGGCTTGTCAGCGCTGATCCGGTATCGCATCGTGTAAGGAGTGAGCTGGAAAGATTTTCTCGTGGGCAGGAGATAACGATCTCTTTTATATCGATGCCGACCATTTCGTGCTCAGCCATATCACGTTACTAAATTCTGCCTTGCGGGGTCCATGCGCAAGGCGGAAAAAATAGCGTCTCCTTGGGTAGACTGACCGCTAGGCCATAAATACAAATATCTCCGGTGCCCACATGAAGTTGAAGATACTTTGGAAGACAATGCCAGCCGAATGGACCAACCGCTGGCAGACTATTGCAATCAAAACCAAATACGATTATGATGCCTTATGATATATAGCCGAAATATATTCAAGTTCACCGCTATCATTGAACATATTTCATCGCATTTTGCCTTCTCTCCCCATTCAAGATTCCCGGGGCGGATCCCACGCCCAGTTTACCACTAGTGTATTATATTAGCCAATTGAACTAGTTGACCAAAATTCTCGATAGTTGATTCGAAATATTGGAAAACGAGGGTTCCACCCTCTACCACTCCAAGTGCCTTAACAATGGTGGATAATATCTCGACAGGTAAAGATACTAATGTGGCCTCGACAGTGCATGTTTATTGCTATTTTAGACGATGTCGAATAATCAGCAGCGTAACTTTCACTTACAGATGTCGTTATTCCCTCTTGTGGTAGCGTTCTCATAGGACCAGGAGAACGGTTCGCTGACATCGTAGTAGATAAGCTCCGCTTTCCGTGGGTCGGCATTGTGATAAAGCTAACAGAGGCAGAGGTGCATTGAAAGATATTGCTAGTCAAGTATAATGCTCTTGGCAATGCCAATAGAGACTTGTGCAAGCTGATTTTATCTCGGGGTTCGAAGGACGTTGGCAGATGCAGCAGGCATAGAGATAAATAAACATGGCTTTGCGGTGGCGAATAACGTAATCAGTGGTTGGGGCGGGCTGTACGGAAATGGCCCACTTCCTTTCCGTATGGATGGTAATTTTGTATCTGACCTTTTTTGTGCACCGCAGCTTCCTAGGCTGGGTTGCGCTTTAGCATTTGGAGGAATCTACCTTTTATCCGGGCAAGCCGGGGTAGTATGAATTAGTAAGGATTTCGAACCACTGGGTGACTAGCCAAGGCCACGCAGAGTTGATTGCAATACCAGGCACCAATTATATGAACTCAAATGAACAAAAAAGAAAGAGAAAGGTGGGGGTCACTCAGTATGACTACGACATGGCATTATTGGAACATTTTCGCACAGAGTATGGGTGAAAGCAATTGTCATATTCTTCGCCTCCCATTTAATTGACGACTGGCACGACGCTCGGAACCTAAATCGCAACTCCTGGTCCTCCCGGATCCCCTGGTACCTCCACTATTATCCACCCGCCATGATCAATCCGTGCCTAGGCCTGATGCGCCTCTGCATGCAGATTTGGAGAGCTTGGTATCATATGAATAAGAAGGAAATTGGGTTTGTTGGGCCTATCCATACTCCGTCATTATCTCGGGTAAGCTTGAGATCAATCATGCCGTCCGATCATCGTAGCTCGGGCTTCCTTAGAAGTCCGCTCCATTTCAGCGCACTGCGACGCTTGCTGCTCTTTCCCCTTGGCTGGCCATAATTGACATCCGTCCGGCACCCAAGGACCGGTAGACTTCCCATTGCATTCTAAGGGGTGTTCATGTTGTTGACATTCTGCTAAACTTTGGGGATATCGTGATGGTTATCCTGGAATCGATCACGCAGTACTCTCTGCTTGCTCACTCGGGCTCTGGGCACTGACTATACTACGAACTCTACTTTGGAACGAGCTCTACCAGGTTGATTGAAGGATTTTGGCTTGCGAAGCTGGACTATCATATGACCAATATGACGGCGGCTACGACGATTGTACTCGTCCCTGTTACTATAGATATATATCTGAAACAACGGCCTCTGTTGTCATGCCTGGAGACCAAATCCACCGGATGCAGCCAGCCACATTTCCATTTATGGTCCTTGCTGCCGCTGGAAAGGACAAACGGCACCAAGAATTGTGGATGGTGATGATGATGTTGTATGGCTAAGCCACTATATCGGTTATTGGCTTGCCTGTCTATACTCATCAATTGGTTAGAAACATCATTCAGAATGAGAGGCTCATCAAAGAGCCGATTTCTCCTCATGTAATGGACACGATTTCCGACGTCTCCGAGTTGACGAAGTGCTTGCCCGAACCTTTGCTTTCCAGCCTTCGGCGGCGAAATTTGAAAGGAACATGACCAAAAACGTAGAATTTCTTCGCTAGAATTGGCACGCAACAGCAAAGACTAGATCGTTGATAGCGAGGGCGTTGGTCATGATAAGGTTGTTACTGGTCAATCGAGAAGAGACCAATCTGGTAGGAAGGACGAAGGTATCGAGGCCAGCGAAAGAAGGAAAGAATTGTTTCGGAGAGGGTGTTGTTGATAAACCCAACATCCCAATCCGGCCATGTTTGCTCCTTTCACCCTTCTTGATATCAAACCGACCTACTCATGGATCATAGCGTCTTCGATCATCCTACTCGCAACAAAGGTATTATCTGGCGTGGACTGTAACAGGAGCGTATTTTCCCGGGAAAGTGTGGAATCTGCAGCGAAGACTGAGAGTGGAGAAGAGAGAAAAAGAAGAAGTGCTGGAACTGACGTGCCTTCCGTCTCATCTCTCGGTCTCTATTGACCAATTCACGGGAAGCTGACCGACCTATCTGCACGTGGTTCTCCAGTGTCACATCGTCTAAATACGTTCAAGGCTTTTTCCAAAAACATTCAAGATATTGATAGCCGGAATGACCCTTGCAAGACGAGCAATGCACCTACCTGACTTGAATCCCAGATGTTTTGATCCACATTCCCTTCGGATCCTTATTCATCCATCATTTTCGACCAATTGCCTTTGGCTAAGCCAAGCTATCAGCCGCACTGACTCCACTACGTGCCCTGCGAGCCTTTTTCGGGGTCTGCTGTCGCTCTAAAGCCTTCAGGATTAAAATTTCACAGGGCTTAACATAGATCCCACAGGTCTAGACAAGTAGCACAAGATACTATTAGCTGTACTGGAATTTTCATCTCAATGACTGATACTCGACGCGACGAGTCAGCGACAGAAATACTGCACAAGGGCTATTATACTTGATTTATCGATCACCTACTAGTCTAGTTCTTTGTGGTTATTGGAGGCACATAAGTACGCTCCACCGGCGGCGAATCGGGATGAGAGCTACGATCAGGGGGCTTCCTGGACTACCACTCCCGCATTTATACCAAAGATTTAAGTATTTCAATCTCAATTAGGCTGCTGATAAAGTGGCTATGCATCACTCTATATGCAGGGGGTTTGCAGGGTGTACAAGTGATGAAACATGCTGCTGCCCCAACGCAAGATCCGACCTGTCTTGGGGTGTTCCCATAATCCAATGACGCGCCCGCCTCACCAGTCAATTATCAAGGTTATACAAGTTCAGCATTCTGCCTAGATGACTAGGTTAGCATGGCTGTACTTAACAGAGCCTAATATATGTATCTTATGTATCTTATCATCTTCTTGGTCATGCTACTGTCCCACCTTGACCCTACCTTCTCGATTTACCTTTTGAGACAGGCGGCAACTACATTATTCGAGGGCCAGCTGACTGTGATTGAGGCGCGCTAATATTTGCCTGATGGATAAATTCGTACTAGCTCAACTATTCTCTCATTACTCATGTAGCACCCATATTGCAGCTCACCCTGGTAATGGCAGGGGTGTTGACAAAACTGCGAACTTTAGCGTGTGATGGTCTGACCGTGCAGGTGTGGGGCAAGGAGCAAGCATCAAAGCGACACATATTTGTAAACACTCATGAGGTCTTTAACCTGTTGAGATGAGGAGAGATAGAATACGAGGAGCTGTAGCTTATGCCCGCCACACCAGTAATATTAAAGATGTCTAAGATAACCCCTGAGGAGGTGTGTGCTCTACACACTTCCCGAAGATCCACGTTACTGTATAAGGCTAATGTGCCTTAGTGAGGACTACCTACTATCTACTAAGGCCTCAGCGGCATCGAAGGCTGCTGAAACCTCAAAATACCCGGCAAAAAATCATGACTAACACTGCTTACCAAGGCACACCCTCTTCCCAAGCCGCCGACCTTCTGAAAGATTTGATGATTTAGCACATCATCTGGAGCTATCCTGAGGGACTGGGCAGTGGTACGGTGTGGCGGTGGGTACTGGCTAATAGTAAGTTACCGCAGCATCACTTGTCTTCGGTCAATGGTTCGTGCTGAGCCAAAGGATGGTCTGTAACTACCCAAGTCCGACTCTGATCGTCCATACGCGTCGCAGAAATACAAGAAACGGCTGTGGTTTAGTTGTGATTGGTGAAGCTCAAAGCGAACAGAATCTTTTTCGCTAGGAGATTATGAGACAATCTACAAAAAATTCCCCGGAAAAGCAAGCGATTAATACAGGCATAGGCGTACGGGAGCCTAAGGCTCCAGCGGGGGCGGCTATCGCAGGGAAGGATATGGGAAATGCTACCATTCTTGGTGAAGGCCAGGAAGCAGACAGTTAATGCTTCTAACGTTTTATTATATCCAGAAATTAGGCAGATCTTGTATCCAAAGTACTTTTCCATCTTTGATTGGTCATACAGCATGCATCGAAATGGGAATCGAGCGGGAAATCCCGCCTCGACTATTTGCGGGGCTCGAAACAGCCTTTATCATTGGTCAGAGAGTGGTCTGCTTAGAATTGGTCGGTATCGCCGTGATCTAGGCGTACCTGTGCTGTTTTATAAGTCATCATTTTTGTTGCCTAACAAAGAACCGTAGCCTGTAAGATATTCAATGACTTTCAAATATGTCCTAAACCTGCAGATTTCTCGGATCCTCTGATGTCAGATCTAGGCAAATTATATAAGTACCTTATTGAATAGAGAGAGTAAAAGGAAAATGGTCAAATCAAAATGGCTGAAACCGATTATTCTCAAATTGTCCTTTCAGCAACAGCATCGATGTGTGCTGGTATATCCTTTTTTCTTTGGTTGGTGTTGATATCTGATGGACATCTCTCCCGACTTGTCTCGCTCCATTCAAAACCCTACGTTTTTTCACAAGCTGTGGTGGGAGTTCTGGTCTTTGCCGGCCTACTTGGGTCAATAGCATTGGCCACTTATCAACCAGTCCTCCGAAATGGTGCGTATCGTCCAGCCCTTCCTAATTATGAGCTGATGATTCCTACTACCTCCTACTACAGATTCATCGAGGCCAGTACTGACAGTTGAATTGGGATTTATCCTTCTTCTGCCACCGATAAACGAGGTAAATATACACAACTTCAATATGATTCCTGCTGACATCCACAAGTTTCTAGGCCTGGCAAACCAAACTTCTCGGTCAATCCTTTTTTTTGTCATCTTTCCCATCACCAAATCATTGCTACTCCTAATGTAAGTCTCATTTCTAGCTCCTGTCGGCTTGATCTTGACTCAATCGAACAGCTTCTTTCTTGACCAGATACAGAGAGAAGTACGCCACGTTTTGTACGCATCGCTTCTTTTACTCACATCAGTTGAGACCTTCTTTTTCGCCATCCAGTACATTCGACTTTGGCGAATTTGCAATCGGTCCAACAGGTCGTGTGCAACACCATCTCGAAGCTTGGGCTTCTTCCGGAATCAGTCCTCCAATCACCAACGAGCTCTGAAGGCAGCGGCCTTAACCGCTATAATCTTCTCGTGTTTTTCAGGAGCCATCGCAGTCACTGCATATCTGGAAAAGTTCGGGCAATCACAACTGGTAACTGTGAGAACGACCCCTTGCATGATCCGGAACCTCGACTGACATGAAAAAGACCGAGATAGCCATGCTTAGCTTGATGAGATTAACAATTCCATATTTCCTCACGAGGAAAATTTGACACCTATCACGTCACAGGTTAAGGTAAGTCCATTGACATAAATGCTAGTACTCGTTAACTGACTTCCCGTGTCTACCCGATTAGGCCGCAATCGTCACGTGTTAGCTGTCCCTCCATCATCTCAAAATTTGATGGAAGTGGGGCTTTGCTCGAATTACTCTTCCCGCAATATTTCATCAAACCCCGCCTCCTGAATGCACCCTGTGAACTTGACTATCCTGCCGTCAATTTTTCGCAATACTTTATCCAACCCAACCCTAAGACTCATCCAACGAAGCCGACTCTCCTGCTATCAGGTTTGCCGTTATATTTCATCAAACCCTGTCTCGAGAAATCATCCTACGAACACCACTATCCTATCGTCCTACTCTATATCAAAGACTGAAACAAATAACATTGTGTGCAATGCCCGAGGAACCTGGAATTGCAGCCGAGGACGGTCTCACGTACCGTATCCCAGGCGGTGCTCTTTTTCGAGAGACAGACTACGGGAGGGACATTATAGGGAAAGGGCTGCTGTCAATCCATGTTTTTGATCCAAAAGCGGAGGCTCGGTATCCTGCTACCTCGGAAAACGAAAAAGACCCTTTGGCTGAGCAAACTGCATTTGTGCCTGCCGGATACCAAGTGACCGTGATTACAGTCCCTAAGATCGGAGAAGTGACTTTCAAACCCCGATGATTTCGACTTCTGCTTGGTATATCAAATCAAAGCCAGCCTGGCGACCGACTACCAAGGTAATCGATATATCTTGCCTCTGATCTTTTGGGACAAAAAAGTTAAGGCAATCTGTTGTATCGGCATCGTTACTCCCCAGCTTCTCAGCGGAGATTCGTCTTTCCCATTTCCATTGCTCGCTACTTTCTATCGCCCACGGAAGACGTTTGATCAAATGTGGCAGCTTTCCAGACGGCATAGATGACATTTTGTAGTCGATTTCTGTCATCATTTTAGCATCATTTTCCTGTGCATGACATGGCGTTGTTTACTTACCTTTGCTTCTTCGTTCTATCATTTGTTTCTGATCATTATCTGTGGCATGATGTTCTCTTCCTGTTGGCAGATATTGTTCTGTACGCGTCCGTTTGTACCGCGCCGTATGCTCTTTTTCTTCCACGCCGATTGATCGATCAAGAACTTTGACAACTTTTTGGAACTGTTGGCAAGATTTCAGGGGTTCCTCGTCCTTTAAGCAATGTAGGCTTTCAGCAACCCTAGAAGGTATTGGATCAGATATCGCCTTCAAATCTCCGATGAGAAAATCGAAGGTTTTATCTGCCATGACTGAACGGTGTATCCACACCGATGGCTGAAGTGCCATTGCCCACCTCAGAATTAAGTGAGGGGATTCGGCGCGAAGGGTTTCACATCGGGCTCGAGATTTGGCCTTCCGGCTTCTTACTTTGTCACAATCCAATGCAGATTCATCTGGTCCTTGGAAGATGAGCACTAGATTCCTTCGAAATAGTGCTGGATCAAACTGGCCGAATTGAAAAGATCGGATACGATTTGCAAGGTCTCGCTCTTTGACTGTCGGGGCTTCTTTACTCAAAAAAAGTTCCACATGAGACTCTATACCTGCCAATGCTGATTTGAGTCGCTCCCTTAGTTTCTGAATCTCGTCCAACTGGTCGCGGTTTGGACGGATGTTAGAGCTCAATTTGGGACCCAGAGTCTCCATGCGGTTGATTAAGTTTGAAAATTGTGAGAGAACTGCGCCTGTGGACATGGCGTCCTAGTGTCATAAAAGTCCGACTGATGGCTGACGGTTAAAAAACTAGACATTGGGCGAGCTTGGCTTTATTAGGCATGAGATCCCCATCACATGAATCCCCATCCTCCCGCCCCACTTTTATGTACACGCGGCCAGCGTGGCTTTGACCCCACAAAAATAGAAAAGTCTCGATAATTCTTGACTTGTCAATTTTCATGCTGGATGGCCCAAGTTTGACATAATGTAGAGTTTGATATCCGGGAGGAAGTGTGCAGGACACCCTATTCCTATGTCCACAGTTTGACTAGCAGGTACTAAATTACTTGCAACACTGCCAAGATCATGGCTCACGGCGTTTGATCACGATTAGGTCAATAGCCGACGGTGAGGCAGAGCGCTTCATGGCAGCAATGAGGTAATTACCACTTGAGATGAGTCTAGTTGGATGACCAAGAGGGAATTTCCAGTGCATGATATACGATGGCAGCTAGGTTCCGGCTAGTTGTTTGAAAGTTTCTGCGATCGCTGTCGGAGGTAGGGTGGTAAGTGGTGCTCGTTACATAGCAAATACAACTTCCCATCGGCCCTGCCCCTGGCACTGCATCGGTCCTGCACCTGGAAGAGTTAATGGTAAGTCTATAGGCCTGCAGGATCAACGGGGCTTCTTCGAAATACCTGTAGTCACAACGGGCTTGGATGTGTAGCCATATCTAATGTTCTAATGGATGACAGAAGAGCCTGAGCACCCAAATGTATATTTGTGTAATGTCTCCTCTAGCAACCAGCCTTTGACGGGACACAAACTCTACTTATGGATCCGAACAAAGGACCTTCTCAGAATCGATTATTGCTTACTGTCAAATCCCGTCTGCGGAAGTTTTGGTTCTTGGAACGGTATTGTCGCTATATAATATAAGTGTCGGCACGTATCACCTTCAAACTAGTGTATCAGCCAGCTTATACAGCAATTAAGCTCTCCGTCCGAAACTGCTATATTGCTAGCAAAGCCCATATTTGGTAGTTTAATACGTCTTTCCGATGCCCAATTATTTTGTCTCCTAAACAACCAAAAGCACGCTTTATACGTACCATATTCGGAATTTTATTTTCCTAGCAAGTGCAATGAAGGCGTAGGCCGAGCAGGGTGAGCTTTTCTGGATGAAATACTGGGCGCAACGTATATTCACTAGAACCGCCTCTGCAAGCTTCAATCGATCCGACACCTACTATGTAAAATCTTTTCCAAAATCCAGAGTAGACTATTGTATCTCTCTGTAGCCGTCACCTATAATTCACTACCGCAAGCATTGTGTCCGGCTTATTTGTGTCAGCCTTTTCAATGGAGGTTTTGCGTTTGCATCAGGCACTTGTGGTCTTCATTGCCCTTCATTATCTCTAAATCTTCTCTCACGGAAGTAATATTCGGGTATGAATACAGACACTGGGGGCACATGCGTTGCTTCCTAGCATTTTCAAGAATACGGCGAAGGATCGCATTCATTGTACCGTTGCCTGTAGTCTGGTGTAAACTAGATGATTGTAGGAAGCAGGATTATGAAGGTAGTTGATTTGCTGAAAAACGGTCTCGCACGGCCGAAGTTCGAGGCACTGATGTCCTACATGACAATATTCACATCATGACTTCAAACCTTCCATACACAACGGCAAAGTATTTTATAGATCTCAGGAGATTGTGTTGCAAATATTCCAGTAATTGAGACTTATCATAGAGGAGTATGCGGGGATTACCAGTATTATTCCGAGACCTGAGTATCGAAATTAGTCAGAACACGCGCGGACTCCGTGTCTCACCTGATTTCCGGTTCAATTCTGACTAGCTTGTAAGGATTACTGAGATAATGGCGCTATGTATCGCCTTGCATTAGCGTTTCCAACTAAATTAAAGCAACATTTACCGCGATCAATTCGACTTCCGCCGCCCCTGCACGTCAAGGCCGATCTTGTGCCCTAAGCACTAGTAAGATCCCGGTCTGGTATTTTCATTGGTTCCCAAAGTCGACTGTACTGTATCATATTATTGGTAACACTTGCCCTACTCGGTCTACAATAGAGTATTCAGTAAAGGGCCTTGACCAGAGGACACCAACAACTTAAATAGTCCTTCGTCACTCTATTTCTTCCTAAATAGCTCTGCTCCCTAGAAAGGTATTCCACGCATCAATCTGTCCCCGCAATTTTTCGATCGTCATATGCTTAACAATATCCACTTCAAACATGGGCCGAGGCGCGTACGACACCACTGGTGTTAAGAAACCAGGAGCGCCTCCACCGCCACCGAAATAATTCAGAATCAATACAGCGATATCATATTAGTGGGTTTACCAACTTCGCCGTCGACATAGATACTGACCAATGACTAGTCGATATAGTTCGAATTTGACGGTCTTTGAGGGTTAACATTTTTATCTTACTGAGTTAATCTGCATTTGCCCGTACAGGATATTGTATCGGGTCTTTATTGGCAACGGGTCAGCTTTAAATTTTGTTTATTTGTGTTGAAGCGAATCTTTTGTTTGCATTAATGAGTGGGCTTGGCCGCTGAAGGGATCATTTCATACTAATGATCCATTTGTTCTGTATATTGTCTTATGTACAATAGATCATCAATTGACACCAGTCGCGGCCGGTATTGAAACGTCAGCCTGACCCCTACCAACTCGATCAAAACCAGACGCTTGAGCCTCGTGTCAGCTGCACTGAAACTCGGGCCCTTGCAGTTATAGCATTGAGACGCATTATGTACAAGAGCTCCGCAGCTTTCGAGATTTCGAGATTTCCTTTCTGTAGAAATCCATCAAGGTTCTGCAGCTCCCTGCAGCTCCACTTGGACTCTACCACAGCAGAGGTCGCCTTTCTCATCTCTCTGAACTTATCCCAGGGTTGAATATAATGAGAATCGTTGATGGAGTATTCGACATATAGCCCATTCTGGCCACATATAACGTTATCGAATACAATAGACTATTTCAATTTCAGTTTGAGATCTTCAACGCGTCGTAGAAACATACCTCATATTTGTGTTGTATTTTAGAAGCTATGGCTTCCAGATGCTTTTGAATGCCCATGATGTCGAAGTGTCGGATAAAAGTACCGATTGAATTGCTTGCACATAAGTTTAAATCAAAGGAACAATAAAAATGAATTCTTGTTTCCAGACCACTGGTATAAACAATAACCATACAATGGTCAATTTGTGAGATCCGGCGGCCGTAGAGAGGTTGTAAACATTGAATAGTGGAAGCGATGAAGATTTTCACAGGACAAAAATTGCAGGACAGCAATTGCGAATTTTGTAGAAACAAGATACCTCGTGCCCCTGAATCCTGAACTGGCCCTGCCATCACCACAGAGGACCGAATCATCGCTCGTCAAGTCCGCTAAATGCAGGGTGTGTGGAACCAGAGTAGTTGTCGAGAAAGCTACAGGTGCATGACATCTCTAAAAGTCATTCAATATCTTGCAGGCTATGGTTCTTTGTTAGGCAGCAAAAATGACGACTTTTCAAAGGCATAGGTAGGCCTAGATCACGGCGATACCGACCACTCTCTGGCCAATGATAAAGGCTCTTTTTGGACCCGCAAATATCCAGGTGGGATTCCCCGATCGATTCCCATCGCAATGCATGCTGCCTGACCAATCAAAGATAGAAAGATACTTTGAACACAAGATCTGCCTAGTTTCTAGATATAATAAACGGTCAGAAGGATTGGCTGTCTGCTTCCTATCTCGGACGTTCTTGGCCTAAGGGGATAAATCCAGGTTTGATGAGGATGCGGCTCTGATGAATTACGAGAATCTTGACACAGCCTCGCGCTAATGCAATTAGAAGAGATCGTGAAAATCGTTTAGATTTCCATTTTCATATTCAAATCTTGTCTCATTCATTGAGCGCAAGCCTCGAATGGGTTCTGCGGGACATTTTACGTGTTTGTTCCCAAGGTTCGGCTTGAATTTCTAGCGCGCCAATATGCCAAAGATATCCCACCCCTTGGAATAGGATACTTACCCAAGTAGTCCCAAACGCATCGAGTAAATTAAACTTCAGGTTAGAATCGTTGAATCGGTACTCAGGGGTTCAGACTTCAATACGCGGTCAGCGCTCGGGTAGTCTAGTGGCGTGGTGTCCAGTCGATCAGTTCCTAGAAGCCCGATAATTACCGTAAAATAGATTTCACAATTGAAAATTTCTTTCTGTTTGCGAGCAAACGGAGTTCCAGAGATTGTCCAAACGACCTGTCACACCTCAAAACGCTGGCGACCGCACGGGGCCACAGGGCCTCCACAGCTTCTTGTTCTACCTTCTTGCTCCGGCTGTGCTGCCTTTCTGGGCTGCTGCTAATGCAAGTCTGGATACCGGAAATGCTGGGATCACTCGACGTAGCCGATCACGTCGCTAAATTGTGGCTCTGACTAAAAGTCATTAATTTTGACTTCGTTAACGACATCTGCTTTCCTACATATACTTGATGTTGACCTATCTTTTCATCCTGCGGAACATTTTTCCTTCGCGTTGCCAAATTCAAAGTACTGATTCTTTACAGTTGCAGTTGTCTTCTATTTTTGTTGTCTGTCAACTCAACGCTTCACGTCTCACATCTTGCAATTGGAAGAATGAATACTTCCATATCCTGCGAGGTCTGGGAGGAGAAGAAAACAGTCATTGCCAATTTATATTTGAAGGAGGGTTGGCCGGTCAGGCAAGTAATCAACAGGATTCGCTCAGATGGATTCAACCCAAGGTATGCTTTCTTTCTATCATCGCTAGCAACCCATCATCAGACTTAATATTGGTGATTGACAACATCTCTGCCAGTCAAACCCAATTACGCAGTCGCTTAAGGAAATGGCAGTTCAGGAAACGATCCTGCAAAATTAAGATAAACCCACAAGACTCTGAAGTTCCTGAGTCTGGGAAGAACGGGAAAGGCTCTTCAACACCACCTCAAAACAGCAGAGACTCCCTAGTGATTCAGAAGCTACCATCTTCCTCCTCTACCACTGGTTCAGAGTGGGTGGGACCATTCATCTACGGCTCTGCCGATGTCTCACACTCCCGCTCGACCACCACGTTCTTTGAACAATCCGCTCAGGCATCCCCAGTGCCCGAGGGTCTCATGCTCAACACTCCATCCGCAGTGGTACCTAGGGACGCGGCATACCCGCTCTCACCCGAGGCATGCCCCCCAGTCCATGTTCAACTACTAGCCCGACTATGGCACAGTGGCCGGATACCGCAGGGGTAATTTTTGGCCGCGGTGACTATCTCTCCCGATTAACTGGTACCCCCCATATTATTGACACGGCTTTAAATTCGGTCGGCGATGATGAAGCACGGTCCGCTCAGGCCATGATCTCATACCGTCAAGCTTTCTTGGATCAACATTCCTATCTCCCGGAATCCCAACGCCGTCAACTCTGGACTCAGAAGCTCAGTCAATTCCAGTTCATCCTGGACTTCGATAATGGGCGGACCCCGGCGCGAGCCTTACCCCGAATGGGAGGAGGGCTTCTGGGAACCTCCGGGCAACGGACTCGAGAGGATGTGGATCTATGGACTCTCCCTGCAGCCGAAGCTACTTCCCCCTCTTACCAACATACCCATCATTGGATTGACAATTGGTCAAAATTAGATGTCTCTAGCAGGCATCCGCCCGCCAGAGTGGCTATGGGGAAACACTTGGATGACCCTGGAAGTAAAACCAACCAGGTCCCCTTCCTTGGACCTGGTTCTGATGATGCAACCATCCTACAGATCGCCAATACCTCCTCCGCCTTGACTCTTGGACTGGCGAACTTCGGATCAACTGAACTGGCCTCTCTTTCGAACCCGCAGTTTGAAGAGCCATCTCCTATTGTCGATGCGTCGCGAGCTGAAGAGTTGGCGGTGACTCGCAGCGGAACCACCAACAGCATCTTTGGTGGATTCAACAGCATTGGCTCCGATCAAGCTGCGACTCATGTGGATATGAATCGGAAACAGGCCTCATTTACCCCCTCGGAGTGGGTGCCCGCATTCACCTCCGGACTCCCCTACCGAGCTTCCTACTATTCGCACCCATGGTACGAACTAGAACCCGCCGGATCATTCCCTTTCGCCCTCTCTTCCTCGCTTGTCACCTCTGCAGCCCCAGGAACGCCGTTCAGGCCGCAGCAATCTTCAGCCCCCTCCAATCCCATGCCGGCTAGCACTCTCTTGCGACCAGAGACGGTCGACATGAAGCCTTCGATTTCAATTGGAAGTGATTCTCCCGCAATCACTCCATCGCGTACGGCCCGCCGTACACAAGAGCAAATCACACATGATGAACGGCCTGTCTCATCCGAAGGGGGATCTAAAGGCGATAACCACGTCCAACCCAATCCCAACAACTCGAATCGCATGATTCATATCTCCACTGCCGCCGGCATTACCAAGGCAGTCGCTGCAATTTCCCAAGCCTCCCTGCATCGCCCTCCTCGTTCAATGACATACTGTGACCTGTGCAACGACCAGTCCAAGGGCTTCTACGGGAAGCACGAGCTGCGTCGACACATTGACCGGACGCACGCGCGGGTTCGCAAAGTCTGGGTCTGCGTAGATATCTCTCCCGACAAGAAGTTCCTCGCTAATTGCGAAGCCTGTCGAAATGGCAAGCGGTATAACGCAAATTACAATGCAGCTGCGCATCTGAGACGCCTACATTTCAATCAACATCGGCGTGGCCGTGGGGATGTTGGCAAGGATAATGAGAAACGCAGCGGCCAAGGCGGTGGCAAGCAGCCGCCGATGGAGGTGCTGAAGCTATGGATGCGGGAAACCATCGAGAGGGCAGATGAGCGCTGCCTCGATAATTGTTCCCCCCAGCCCACGAGTTATCATTCTTAGTCGGGTACGTATCGTAATTGATTGTCAAGAACGGGGCTGTGTCCAATTAGGTGCACGTTGCTAGGCGAAACAAGAAGTGGACGATGCGGTAAACCATTGGCAAAGAAAAATCAGAGACTTATGCTTCTTGTCATCCCCTATGTGGCTGGCATATCCTTCAATATACCACGAGACCCCCATATGGCCATGACCTACCGCTTGTGGTGACCTGCCTCGCGAAAAGAGAGGCGTAAATGGAGAAGAGCAAGTCCTTATCCACGACTTTTCAACAATTTGCAATATTCGTCTCAGGCAGTAGGAAGACCGACCCCAAAATCTCAGAAATCGAAGACTTTGCTTTTGGGGGAATGTCTTCCTTAGGCTAGACGTCAAAGACATGGATGGCGATTACAACCTGTCTTGTCTGTCTGCGGACGAGAAGAGAAAGTTTGCATATGCTATGCGTGGACTGCAGCCACCTTGTTCTGAGGAATCTTCTTTCTGGGATAAGTGGAAGGCTGCCATTGCTATCCTGATCGGGGGTCTCGCAGTGTGGCGAAGTTTGAGGCCGCAATCAAACTCACAGGCTCAGGCTTATACTGTAGCCACTGGTTTGGTTTCAAGATTTTCGGTGGTTATGTGAGCATGTCCGGCTACGTGGCTGGTACAGCCCCGGCGGTGGCAGTAGTTTTCGGTCCAGCTGCTGCTGTTTATTTTGTACCATGGGGTGTGCTCTGGGACTACTTTAGAGTATGCGACAAGGATTATCAACTTGTATCCACTATGAAGGAGACATCGGAATTGACACGGGCAGAGGCAAAGCGCGAATTGAGGAGGTCAGGAGGACTTGAATCAATCGCGTGAAAAATTGAAAATTCAATCAACCATATCAAATCAAATGATTCCCTCAGTATCAGGTGTACGGGCACTGCACGATCCGAAATCATATCTAACCTATATTTTAAGCTTCATGGCACCAGTGAAAGTTCTCCACTCGGTTGGAACGGTTTCCGGATTTCGAATCCGGTTGCTTGCCAGATGAAGTGCAGGATAAGCATGAACATTTGCTTTTTCCACATGTCAGAAAAACAGATTACGGAAATGCACGTGTACTAAGTCTTTACTATGGCTCCGTGATCTAGACCTCCGGTGAAGCTGAAGACTTATTTCCGTGCCTCCACCTCAGCTAATTCACAGGGCGCCCTCCCTAGAATTGCCAGAAAAATCTTCTCTCCCGGTTATTGCTATCTGTTCTGCGTAATCGAATCGGGGCTTGATCAGGTTACGGCTAATCTAATTATTCAACTGCACCTTGAAGCTGTCGGGCTTCTCGCTGAGCACTCGAAAGGGAAGTCACGAGAAACCACAGATGAAGAGCTTGCACTACATTTACAGAATGAAGACTTGAAAAGCATGTCTCAGTTGGTCTCCGATAGACGTATGGTCATGAGTTTTGCAACCGCTGTTCAATCTCACGGGCAAATCTTGGTTGACAGCCAGGTGGAAGTAGATAAAATCGCTAAAGACCGGGATATTGCTCGTCTTTGGATAGAAGATGGTGGATGCAATACCGCTACGACAGCTTCTCTGTGGAACTCAGAATCTACAGCCCTGGACGATGAGACTATGTCTAAGCTCCAGATATTGTAAGTGTCTGGCATTGAAGGCTACCAAGACATAGACAGCGTGGACATAACTGATTCAGAAACAGAGCAAGCAGGATCGTCCGCTTGGGCCGCACACCGAATCCGTCAGGCACCATTGCAAATGCATGGCTTTATAGCTTGTGGAGAAGACGTGGAGTTTGTCAATGTTGTTCGTGCTCCACGTCGTCATGAATGTTGCCGTGCCTGTCTGGAAGACCGATGAATCAGTCTTTCCCCAATGCAGCTGCGGACAATTCATTGTTATTGTTATGAGTACAGCACGGATTTTTCTCAAAGCAGACCTTCTGCAACAGTATGAAAAGAAGAAATTCGAATTTGAAACTCCGAACAGAACAAACTGCTACTCTGTAGGATGCTCCGCCTTCATCGAAACCTCAAATATCGAGGGAGAGGTTGCCACGTGTTCCTGTTGCGGCCACACGACCTGTACGACCTGCAAAGGGCGGGCGCATACAGGCGATTGTCCAAATGATACTTCCCTGCAACTACTTCTAGAAACAGCGCAGGAGAACGGGTGGCAACGTTGTTTTTCCTGTTGGAGTATGGTAGAACTGGATGATGGTTGTAACCACATGACGTTCATTGGGCCCCTCCTTTCCGCTGCTGCCTGTGATTTCTAACCGAAGGCCGTGATAGATGTGGCTGTGGTGCTCAGTTTTTGTTACAAGTTTGGGTTAAGGTAGAAAGCCTGTTCATGCGAACAATGGAATGAACATCGACTCCTTGCGCGTGCATATCAAATGATTAATCGAGAGCCAACCCCCCCCCCTCTTTTGCGGCGGCTACTCTATTGGCTATTGACAACCCTCGACTGGATCTTCTTGAGGCTGAAGACTAATATGCTGGCAAAATGATTCATTGACCACAACCATCAAACATTGAAAAGGGGAAACCAGGGGAAGGAGAAGGAACTGTCACTTGAAAATGTCTGACTGCGGAAGCATACCATACCGGAATTTTTATAGCTCAAAATGCATACCCTATAGCAAGACAAAGCGTCCTTAAGGCATACTCAGATCCCATTTAGTACTATTCACGAGAATAGTTGTATTCTCGTCACTCAGATCATACTATTGCCATATAGGCCCAAATTTTGAAACTGCCTCTTGACCTCCACTAAGCCCCTGCAATTCCTGATAAGTGTACGTCTGTGTTCTCGTTTCTTCATTCTCCTTCATCTCAACCCACAGGCGAGCTGTTTCTAGGTTCTCTTCTGGGTACGAAATTCCCAGCACTCTGATTACTTTCGTTTTCTATAGAGCAAGCGGTCATCGCATGGAGTGAAGCTAATTTTCGGAGATAAAAATATTCTGCATGCAGTGCCAGCATTCGATCTAGGTCTTTGGAAGATTGGGATTAGGTTTAAGCCTTAGACATAGACATACCTTTGAGCGCCAAAAGCAAGAAGAAAGTAACCCCGGTAAAGGGAATGACCTATATACGGAAGTTTTGGCCATGGACGATGAAAGGATGAGAGAACATCGGCTTGATGAATTATTTCGGCAGATGAAAGCCGATCGACTTTTATAATCAAACGCTTTCATAAAGGCACCGTCAAGGTCATGTATCGGTCTATCAAGGCCACAATTGGTTCTAGACTTGCAAGGAGATGTTTGGCGAGAAAACATGTTCTCCTATACTCTTTCGGTCATACGCCAACATTCTGAGTCAGCGACACGGAGTGAGAGGGATTTAGGACCCGAACTTCCATTTTACACACCGAATACAATGCCATCTCGTCGGAATCCTTCGGCCAGCCACTGCAGGGTCTACTTTATGATCTGTCCACTCAGCTAGAGCGTTATCTAAGTTTCCTGAAATTGACCTCATCCGGCCATCTTCTAGAACAACACAAAAGATGAAGATCCGTGTGCAGTTGATTTCATTTCACATGGGGTAAGCTGTCGCCAGTGGACTACAAGCTAATTTTGGGGGGACATATGGCTTCATGAGAGGCGGAATGGCTACAGTGGCAAGGACTGGGGCTAGCACCCCTTGGCAGTCACACCCGAGGTTTCAGGTCAATGTCCTCTTTCATTCGCAATGAATGATTTTCAAAGGACGATAACGTCTCTAGTAGCTTGCATAGTGGAGAGATTGGATCAAATGACTATTGTATAGGGGGCTCTAATGCGACACACACAGTGGATAGTGAATCAGAGAGCACAACCAAATATCATATATTTCATATACTAATTCTAACCTTAAATGTAAGAAGACTCTGATCAAATTTCATTGTTTCATCGCTGGGTACTATTCGTTTTCTGTACACCGACTTCTGCCAACCTTTCATTTTCGGCGTGACCTGAATGTTGTAAACTCAGAAGTGGGTCCGCGTGTTAAAAACAACAAATCTTATAGAACATCAAGCCGACCGGCACATCCAAAAACACATAGTAAGATAGATAAATTAGCACTATATATTTTAACAGTCATATCTATTTATGATAAGATTTCAAAAATATATCACATAGATAATAGATAGAATCTACTACGATTACGGATAGTTTCAAGCAGCATACCACTAATATTGATGTCTACCTACTATGATTCGCGGAAGCCTTGTCTCTAAAGACCGGTTCTGGGCTCGTGCACCTGTTGATCGTCACGATACCACGCTGTAATCCGGTGGTACGGAAATAATTTATTCCAGCATCCAATAAATTCTCCCATTTCTCCCATTTCTCCCATTTCTCCCATTTCTCCCTTTTCTCCCTTTTCTCCCTTTTCTCCCTTTTCTCCCTTTTCTCCCTTTTCCCATTTGAGGCTGACAATATTGTGTAAGTTAACAGCCTCCGAACGTCTAATACATCATACTCGATGTTTCCATTAGATCGAGAAGTATATTAGCATGTGAGAATACGGATATGTATCTCTACGTCGCTCGATTATAGACCTTATTATCTAAAATACAATCATCAATAGTTTTTTTTAAAGTCTATAGTACACCACGTACTCAGAAGTCGTATGATATTTTTGAGGTGGCTAGGGTACCCACCACCCTACCACCCAATTACGTTTGATGAGGAGTGTATTAGTAATGTACCCCTTGCAGGTCTCTGTTCTTCAACCACTTTCGCCCTTTATTGTTTGGCATTGCGACCTCCATCTCTACACTCTCTCAAAAGCGATGCGCAATGGCTTCTGGTTTTCCGTTCACGCAAAATTCTCTGGTACGATCTAGCCTTTATTCATGAGATGTAGGACTTCATCGAGCTCACACAGTATAAGACCGTTCGTTTAGGTGACCAGGACATTATTGCGACAGAGTCTAAACAAATGCATCGTTCAACAGTCTTCCGCTTAAAGTTTGAAAATTGTCCATTCGGGTCAAATCTACGGACAGCTATTGTCAAACAACAGAAGGATAATTGGGAGGATCAGTTCGAGCAAGAGATCAAAGCCTATGAGAGATTAGGCGAACTTCAAGGGGAGGTGATCCCAATGTTCCTTGGTCAAGGCTATTTCGATGGACGCCGAGCCATCGTCCTTTCCGAGATCCATGGGACTACTCTTTATGAACTCGCTCGCAGCCATGAGCACGTTGACATGGAAAGGCTGCAAGGTCAGCTCGAAGAAGCTCTCAAAAAACTCTTTCTCAGCGGGGTTGAGTTGTTAGACCCAAGGCTTGACAACTGCTTGATCTGTGATGACGGCAGAGTGATGATTGTCGATTTGGAACAGTTTCGTTCTCCTCTACCAAACAAGGATTGGAGATCTAGCGCCAGCTTTGGTAACGTGGATACTCTGATGTACTTATTTCAACGGACAAGAAGCCTCTATCTTGATTATCACAGACCGAGTTCTGAATGCGGAAAACCTCAAAGCCCAACCTGGCCAAGTGGTATACGTTGTTAGTGAGTTGAGAAAGCGCTGACTGGGCGAATATAACGGCTCGCAAGAGGGATGGAAAAAAATCACCACGGACTTTTCTTCGACGATCAAATCCTATCTGCACTGTGTATGCTTACTCGGCCTTTTTGGCAATTCTCTCATTCACTGCGCAGACTGTCGTCCAATTTACACTGCACTAGATAGCTATTGTCAATACCACGCAATACTATGATGTAGAATAATTTCAATTTGGCTCAGAGATCTATCTGACCGCCAGTTTACTAGATTTCTTATTACGCTTGGGTGAGTAAACGATGGTTCTGGGCGGTTTCGGTGTAAATTGGCTGGATCTCCTGCATTTCCTATCCAAGGATCTACTGTCTAGACTAAATGAAAACATCGAGTATGATGTATTAGACGTTCGGAAACTGTTAACTTACACAATCTTGTCAGCCTCAAATGGGAGAAATGGGAGAAATGGGAGAAATGGGAGAAATGGGAGAAATGGGAGAAATGGGAGAAATGGGAGAAATGGGAGAAATGGGAGAAATGGGAG